>JBAIAA010000061.1:600000-860422 GCA_037893245.1 Crossaster papposus
CAGCACTTTGTCCCTGGGGTTTTGGTAGCTATGATGCCCATTCCGTGGAAAGTACCTGGTCCATCAAGAGTGTCGATATTATGGTCGACATTGTCTGCAATATACTGAATGCACTCTCCTGGTTCATAGCCTGGTAGTTCAGTTCCTTGAGAAACTGCTGCACTTCTTTCATATTTCTTAACCTCTTGATAAGAGCAGGAGAAGCATTGCACATGCAGTGTGTCGATCAGAAAGCGAGACGAGAATTGATGATGCATTTGTATTCCAAGTCCAAGCTGGAGAGGAGCAAGGAGAACCCTTGGCCGTATTGCGTGCATTATGGCTTGCCCAATAGACGCCAGCTTCACATCTACCTTTTTGCCAACAAACATGTTCCTTAATAGCACTTGCAGGGAATGAGGGAGAAATGCAAGTGCAGCAGTGGTAGACGACATTTCAGCAGGAGTTGGGTAAACGTCACTTGCAATTTTCTTTAACTTGACGTCATTCTTTATGATCGAGGCAGCAGTCTTTATAATCCTCATTTTATCCTGCTCTGATGTGTTGTCCTTTGGCTGCTTGTGGAATTCATACAGAATAGCATTAACTGTGCTACAAAATGTAACTACATCATGCTTTCCGTTCAGTTCAGTTATAACGATTCTCTCACCAAAGTGCCCCTGTATTTTCTTTTTCATGTATACCACACTGTAGGCCTCATGATCTGTATCCAGTAAATACTGTTGCATCTTAGTAACGAGATCAACTACTGTTGTTTGTTCCTCATCATTTTCCTCCAGGAACTCAACTACTTTTAAGAATGCAGTCAATTTCACCTCCTCTTTAGGTCGGCCAGTTTTAGCCTTTTTGGAAGTGCTTGTGCTCACAGAGTATACCTTTGGTATTTGTTTGTCAGTTTTAAAGTTCACCATGCATTGTTTATGGTATACAGCATCAGCTGCGGGAAGATCATTGATAGATGCAAGTCTTCCAGACACAATTTGGGACCAAGTATCATTTCTTTGTATGCATATCTGTGTAACAGAGTCCTGGAATTCTTTGGTTCTGACAGGGATAACGTCAAATCCTCGCCTTTTCCCATCATACTTAGCAGGTTGTCCACAGAATATACAGTGCTTTCTGAAATCGAAGGGTGGTTGGAGTGAACGAAGTCCTGTACGTTCTTCTTCAACTTTAACATGTTTTGATGCTACCTCCTTTGCGATTCTATTTGGTTCACAGTAGTTTCGACGGCATTTCACATGTACAACTTGTCCAGGATGTACATTTATATTGCTTTCACGTTGTTCGCTTGCACGATTCACTCCATCACTGCCTTTAGCTCCTAGCTCAACTGTAGGCCCTCCATCACTCAATGATTTATTGCAAAAACAACAGCACTCCATGGTGTAAATGCTTAATATAAGGCAAATGATATGACATCTAATATACAGTTAAGATCAATAAAACTTCAGCTGTGAATACTGTACACTTGGAAAAAGTCTATACTCCATTGTTGAACGGGGCTCTGGAGGAGGGTGCCTATTCTAAACTTGGCAGGTATCTATTCTACAGTTAGATGGTGTATATTGTCCTTTATTCATTTGGAGTAATAATGTCCATTCTATCTAGTTGAACGGTATCTAATACTGCTCTGGTGGAAGCTTGACTTCTACAGTTGAAGGGTGACTCCTATCCTGCATTTCTATTTGAAGGATGTCACAAGTTGAAATGAGGGTTTCTATTCTATATAGATGTAACATGTCTATTCTACAGTTGGGACCTGCATACAATTGAAACAGATAGTAACAACATATATTGGTCATTTATGCAGAAACAAAAACAATCACAAGAGCAATTCAGTGACACTAAATTCTTTCTGACATTTGACTAGAATAATAGTATTCTTAAAATTATACACAAAACGTATGGGAGAGTGTATGGGAGGAACGATGCTCACATAATTGTTTTGGGGCTTGACCAACTGACACTGAAATATTAGTAAGGCAGCCTAGTCAAGACCCCCTGATCTAGATCTCAAATCCACCATACTTTTCTGTCAAACGCATTTGAAGGGCCCAACAGGGCTATCCAATGCCGCCGCTAAGACTAATAAGGCCATGAAGCTAGCGCCATCGCTAGCCGGCCGGCCAGCGCTAGCATTGGAGCAATCCTTAGTCCTTACATCTTCTACTGCTATAGCTGGCCTAAATCTAATAAAATAGCTAAATTTACCTTTTATAAGACTCATAATGTGTTCCTCTGAAATGGTTTATGTCCATGTCAATCCCTGTGTGACCAGCCAGACTTTCGTGCGCTGCCTGGCACTTAATTTGCATATGCTGGTGCCCACCTTACTGACTTTTGCGTCCTCCATGCTCTTATTGTGTGTGCTCTTGGTCCACAATGGGACTACATTCTTAAGCGGGTTCCTGACATTCCAGTGTTGCTTTCCCGGTCCGCTGGCAAGTGTTTTTCTGTCACTTGATATCTGAGCCTTGCAGCGAAGACACTTTTAACTAGTCTACGTACATCATACATGTATGCAGTTTGTATCCAGCCTTCGCACTATCGTGCAATACATTGTTTTGTATTAATGTTAGCTCTTCTGGCGGGTAGTGTGTGGATGGGCACAGGCATGTGAGTTGGGACTGCGACAGTCGGTGAGTGCCCTGATTTAGTATTTATTCGATAGTGTACTTAGTGAAATTATTTTGTCTTATTGCACTAGGGCCAACGCCCTTTGGTGCTGACGGTAATGGGAAATGTTTCGAGTATCGTAAATATCAATCATTATTTTATGTTTATGTGTATAATCCAGAACTGGACCGTCAATACAATAATTGTGGTTCGTGATGATTTAATATTAAAAAGTTGAAATGGTTACAATAATAATTAAATTGTTATACTTTTAGGTACTTGCATGTAGCGTTAATGTATTTCGCTTCAATTTTTTATTATTGTAGTTTGGCTAAATGCAGATACCTTTCTACATGTAACACCAACCCATTTGGCTGTAGCAGACAAGTCTGCATTAGGTATGGTTTATAATTGATTTATTTATTTTTAATCATTGTATTTTGTGTGCAGAAGGAATGTATTTATGTGACATCAAGTATTGGGGATAGTCCTCCTACACATGATACATGTACCCTTGTGCATGTCGGTGTTGTAACCGAGATCTGCAACAATGGTACACGTAATTTATAATGTGATAGTGAATGCTCTTTTCTTTTAATTTCTTTCAGATAATAATACCCATTGTATGGTTGTCGTTTTTCTTTATTATTAGTATTATTGAGATAAGTGGCATGTGATTGTGCTATATTTAAAATAAATCAAAATCGCACGTGATTGTGCCAAAATTATTCCAACAAATTTAAATTGTAAATAAATTTTGTACTTTGTGAAGAAATCTAATAAAATTATATATTTTCAAAGGAAAACCCAAAATCTGCGTCACGTTCCTCCTTTTAACCTTCCACATCGGTTACACCTGCTACAGCAACTACAGCATATCAAAAGGTTTAGGGGGTAAAAGGACCCTATTAAAATAGCCTAATAATGCTCATCAGATACCCAGCACTACACAAACGACCTTGGGAAAACGCTGCTGTGTGTAGCACATTAATTCACGTGGCGTGGACGTGCTGTCTGTGCAGCCGGTCTGGTTCCACCACTGTGAATTGTACTATGTACGGCGACCGCGAAATTTCGGCGAGTGATGTTTTTCAATCTCAGATACGCGGGGGGTAACATTGACCAATCAAAACGAGTTATATATGGTTAGAAAGACAAAAGAACAGAGAAAAAACACTTCCTCAAACTAAGAAACTGAAGAGGGCGCTATGCCAAATTGTGCAATAGTAAAACAGCTCCGTCGCCCCAACCGTTGATTTTACACAGAAAACGAGCTGAAACTAACAGTAAATTGTCTACTTTAGGCAATAAAACGCGGGGGTAAATCATAATAAAAGTGTAATTTGTTTGCTTTATTAGAAAGAACATAGTCTTAGCTGTATTATACTATTCAAACTAGGCAAAATATGCAGTACTTTTAGCAGCATGGAGATGGATGCAAAAAAACCCCGGGTTTTTCACGTCAATCTCCATAGAACCTTTTTACTACTAAAACAAGCACGGCTTTAGTGACCCAAACCTTTTGATATGCCCCATATTGCTGTAGGCACGTGTGTAGGCTTGCCTTTGTAGCTAGCACTGCATAGATCGGCTATCGAGAAAGTTTCTCACCTCTCTAAAGTAAACTGTTGCACTGTGAACAACTTCTTACCAATCCAACGACCATGCGGCTAGGTAAAGCCTCTCCCCTATACATACATGTACATGTAGCCCTACCAACAGCTCTTGTGTTTGTCGGATACTCATAAGGGCTAGTTTTCTGAATATTTTATTTTTGTTTTTATTTAATATAAAATGGCATGATATTTGTGTTGTTATAGTCTAGTGCATGCATAATGAAATAATATAATCTGCAAAGGGGATAAACTGAACATAAATTACATGTTATGCCCCTATTCCACACAGACCACGAATCTCACGAACTGCCACGAATTGATACATTTTAGGATTCGTAATTGAATCGTAATCAGTTCGTGAAGTTCTTAACTGATTCGTATTTATCCGTAGTCAGTTCTTTCAATTCTTGAGTGATCTGGAATTCGTGGCAAAAGTTTTGAGCCGTTCAAAATGTTTGCCACGAACTCCCGATTCAAAACAATCGAAGTTAATTCGTAACAAATTCGTAGTGCATTCTTAGGCATCGTACCTGAATCGCAATAGATTCGTAGACATTCGTAGGTATTCTTAACTCATTCGGGGATTACACACGAATACACACCGAAGCAGGTACGTTAAACATCAATTTTGGAACTGATGCCCAAGTTGGGATGAGGGTATCTTGAGGGAAAACCCTACGAATTGTCAAGAGTAGTCACGAATTCAATTTTAATCGTACCCGATTCGTAGATGCATTCGGCATATTCTTAACTGATTCGTAACTGATTCCTTACGTTCTTGCAGTATTCGTAATCTATTCTAGTAAATCGTAGTAAATTCTTGACAATATTTGAGCGATTCGAGCCGAATCCCCCGAATATTCGTAACTCTATCGTACCTGTATCGTAACAGAATCTTAGAGCGTCACGATTTGGACAACAAATGTTCAATATTCCACGAATTCTTACGAATTCTACAATTTATCAATTCGTGGCAGTTTGTGGGATTCGTGGTCTGTGTGGAATAGGGGCATTAGACTGCGTTTGTATTGACCGGCAATCGTGGTCGTCGGACAAAAGAATATGGATTCAAACAATGGGTCCACGATTGACACAACGTCCACGATCTTTTCCCATGTACAAATCCTATGGCGATCATCAAAAAACGTTAGAGTATAAACAAAAGAGGGAAGACGGTCAGACAATACCCCGTCCACGATTGCCGGTCAAAACATAGCTGCGTGTGTGTGCTTGGGTGTGGGTGTGTACATGTCAATACCGCAAATGGAGGGCTTTTATGTAAGTACACACTCACATACTGAGGACACCGTTTTTGACTGTTGGTTAAATATCAAAGCGTTTGGGAGGAGTCCTCGGTTGACGCATAAGACCTGACGTGAGGCAGTATGCACATTTTTTACCCCGTCAAATAAAACGCAAACAGTATTACCCTGAATGGCATAGCGCCCTCCTTTGGTTGCGCATGTGACAACGACGTAAATACATGTACATTACATGTACATTACATGTACATTACATGTACATTACATGTACATTACATGTACATTACATGTACATTACATGTACATTACATGTACATTACATGTACATTACATGTACATTACATGTACATTACATGTACATTACATGTACATTACATGTCTGTAATTAAACTAGCCCAGACATGTCTTAACTATTATAACGTTGTTTTGGCCTAAGTGCATATTGTAGTTTATGCGAAGACGTGGTCATTTGCAGCTAGCTAGGTGTACCATGGAGCTGGAATAAATGGTAAGTAGAGCAATTGTATTTGGAAGCTTGCATGTTACTCGCTATGAATATGAATGTAGCTCACTCTATGACATATATGACATGCTAATTTACGTTGTAAGGTAATTTGTAGTCATGGCCTCGATCTCTCACTCTAGTCTATAGGATGATGTGGGAAGTGAATATGCCTAATTTCAGAATAATATAGAAGTTATAACCAAATGTAACTGCTTTATTTTGCCAACGCAAGCATGAGTTGTTGAGCACCGTGCGAACAAGAAATAGTTAATTGTAGTTATTGTATAAATAATAAAACAAATAAGTAGCCACAATTATTAATATTTACTTGTATTATCAGTTTAATGGTATATTGTTGTTGTATTGTTGTCTTGTTACAGCTAGCTAGTCTAGGTGTGGCTGACAGAACTACCATAACAAACATGAAACGAAGTAGTCGTCTTGATGGAACCTTGACAAATCACCAGCATCATGAAGGGGAGAACGTAATCGCACTGTGGCCTCCAGATTCATCATGGTATCCTGCCGTAATAATCTCCTTCACCAAAGGTAAGTGCGGAGCCTCTAAAAGGACATATGACGAAAACAAATGGAATGCCCTCGTAATTTGTGGGTTCACGTTAACCTTGCGTCAAGACCGTGCTGTAAAACATATTTACTTAACCGATTTCTAACAATTGCACAAAATGATTTCGAGCGCAGGAAATTATTTCAAGCGCACAAAAAATAAATTATTTCCAGCACACAAATTATTTCGAGCTCATGAAATTATTTTTTTCGAGCGCACGGGAAATGATTTCGTGGGCACGAAATGATTTCATGGGCACGAAATGATTTCGTGGGCAAGAAATACAAAACTAAATTTATTTTGTCACGGTGATTACTATTCGTCATATGTCCCATTAGGGGTTCCGTAGGTAAGAAATGTAATCCATAATGTAGAATCCCATTTGTCACACATAAATTAAAACAGCTGTATACCCTCTTACATCCCCCCATGACATGTACCACATGTAAATAAACAATGCCATTTTTCCTAAACTTGATTCCTCCCCCCCCCCCTTCAGAACCAAAAATATATATGATCTGTAAACAACAAATACTTTTCAACATTCCACTCCCAATTGCATGTAATCCCTTTAAAGTTTAATTAGTTGAATTTGTGGCTTTCTTATCAGGAAAGTACTGCGTCCGGTACACTGATGGTGTGACACCTGCCTATTTGAGCACCAGGTGAGAAAATTACCATAGAATGCATTAATTAACAACAGACAGGTTAGGAAGAATACAAATGAAATGCGTAATTCTTCCAAATAGGCACTTGGGGAGACAAATTAGCGTAAGTTTTTAGGTAATAAGGAGACAGTGGCACTTAGGGAGACATTTTAGTGTCTCCCTAAGTGTCTACCTACCCTAAAAAAATATATTTGGGAGTTATTTTTGTCCTAGAACGACAGATTTTGGTCTAAATAGCAAATTTTGAAGATCTTAGACAAAAGGGTTAGGGTAAACAAGTTAGGACTGTTTTAAGTTTGTGTACATCTCTATGGGATTGTCTCCCCAAGTGCCTATTTGGAGGTATAATAATAATAATTACCATTATTATTATTATTAATATGAACAATGCCTGTATTGTACGCTGACTACAAGTATTTAATTAGTGAACTGCTCAGTCTTAGAAGTCATATAATGAATGCACATGACACAAATTCTCATTTGAATTACATATCTTTTTATGAAGAGGATAAATACCGGTATGTCGTCAGTTAAGTTGCACATCAAGGGCGAATGTTGTTGCTTGTGATGGTGTTAAAATGGATAGTATATTTTAGAGATAACCCAAAGAAATTGTTATTTGTTTAAAATTAAATGTGATTTTGATTTGATTTCTATGCCAGGTGGCCCATCCGATTTTCTCGAGTCCGCACTTAAATGGTTCAGACAGTCTACAAAGCAGTTCCAGTTGGGATGATGGCCCACAGGCTGATTCTGGTACAGGACCTGCCGTTTGTCCTCCTCCATATGAGGTAATTCACACACACTCAACTTGTTTTCAGAACCCTATCAAATATTCACTCTGGGTGCCCAGAAGCCAGAAACAAATTTATAAATCAAGTGTTTTTTGCAAGCACCCCCCCCCCCCCCCCTTCACCCCCCGCCCACCCCCCCCCCCCCCCCCCCCCCCACCCACCCCTCCCCTCGCCCTCTCCTTCAGAGGGGCAACTAGTCCGAGGCAATTAGGCATATGCGTCTACCCCTAAAGAAAATAACAGTGGTGTTTGGTTTTTTTTTCACTCGTTCTAAATCATAAACGTTTTATGCATCCGGCAACATAGAAAGTAGTAAGATTTTGATTCATTAGTGAACTTGTTTTCTGAACCCTATCAAATATTCACTCTGGGTGCCCAGAAGCCAGAAACAAATTTGTAAATAAAGTGTTTTTTTGCAAGCACCATCCCCCCTCCCCCCATCCCCCCTCCCCCCTCCCCCCTCCCCCTCCCCCCTCCCCCTTCCCCCCTCCCCCTTCCCCCCTTCCCCCTTCCCCCGTCCCCCTTACCATTATTATTATTATTAATATGAACAACGCCTGTATTGTACGCTGACTACAAGTATTTAATTAGTGAACTGCTCAGTCTTAGAAGTCTTATAATGAATGCACATGACACAAATTCTCATTTGAATTACATATCTTTTTATGAAGAGGATAACTACCGGTATGTCGTCAGTTAAGTTGCACATCAAGGGCGAATGTGGTTGCTTGTGATGGTGTTAAAATGGCTATTATATTTTAGAGATAACCCAAAGAAATTGTTATTTGTTTAAAATTAAATGTGATTTTGATTTGATTTCTATGCCAGGTGGCCCATACGCTTTTCTCGAGTCCGCACTTAAATGGTTCAGACAGTCTACAAAGCAGTTCCAGTTGGGATGATGGCCCACAGGCTGATTCTGGTACAGGACCTGCCGTTTGTCCTCCTCCATATGAGGTAATTCACACACACTCAACTTGTTTTCAGAACCCTATCAAATATTCACTCTGGGTGCCCAGAAGCCAGAAACAAATTTATAAATCAAGTGTTTTTTGCAAGCACCCCCCCCCCCCCTTCACCCCCCGCCCACCCCCCCCCCCCCCCCCCCCCCCCCACACCCACCCCTCCCCTCCCCTCGCCCTCTCCTTCAGAGGGGCAACTAGTCCGAGGCAATTAGGCATATGCGTCTACCCCTAAAGAAAATAACAGTGGTGTTTGGTTTTTTTTTCACTCGTTCTAAATCATAAACGTTTTCTGCATCCGGCAACATAGAAAGTAGTAAGATTTTGATTCATTAGTGAACTTGTTTTCTGAACCCTATCAAATATTCACTCTGGGTGCCCAGAAGCCAGAAACAAATTTGTAAATAAAGTGTTTTTTGCAAGCACCACCCCCCCCCCCCCTCCCCCCTCCTCCCTTCCCCCTTCCCCCGTCCCCCTTACCATTATTATTATTATTAATATGAACAACGCCTGTATTGTACGCTGACTACAAGTATTTAATTAGTGAACTGCTCAGTCTTAGAAGTCATATAATGAATGCACATGACACAAATTCTCATTTGAATTACATATCTTTTTATGAAGAGGATAACTACCGGTATGTCGTCAGTTAAGTTGCACATCAAGGGCGAATGTGGTTGCTTGTGATGGTGTTAAAATGGCTAGTATATTTTAGAGAGAACCCAAAGAAATTGTTATTTGTTTAAAATTAAATGTGATTTTGATTTGATTTCTATGCCAGGTGGCCCATACGCTTTTCTCGAGTCCGCACTTAAATGGTTCAGACAGTCTACAAAGCAGTTCCAGTTGGGATGATGGCCCACAGGCTGAATCTGGTACAGGACCTGCCGTTTGTCCTCCTCCATATGAAGCCTCAAGTGCCGAGTCACAGAGATCATCAACCGAGGCTACTGAGACCGGTCACATAACAGTCATGGAGACCAGCAATGAAAGTGGGCACAGGAAATGGGACAAGAAACACTTCTGCTTTTACTGTGAAGTACCTCAATCTAAGTTGCCCCGTCATCTCCAGTCATGTCACAAAGAAGAGAGCGAAGTTGTAGAGATTGCGTCTGAGACCAACCCAAGTGCCCGTAAGATACTTCTGTGGAAAATCCGCAATGTTGGTAATCATAGGCACAATTGCCAAGTCCTTCGGAAAGGCCGGGGTGCACTTATTGTAGGATATAGGCCTAATCATAAGGTAGCTCCACATGCATACGGACCGTGTATATATTGTTATGGCTATTATGTGCGAAGTGATCTCTGGCGTCACCAGTGCCCACTGAAACCTGCACTCCCTGCACACTCGCATGGTAGCACTACCACAACTCCTCTGCGTAGACGTGTTGCTCACAAGAGTGATTTGTTAAAGCCTCCACCTGTCGGTGTGTCTTTCCAGTTGAACCAGGTTCTTATTCCGATGAAGAGAGATGAGGTGACTCTGCTGGCCAAGAATGACACTTTGATTGTGGAAGTAGCCAAGCGGGAATACGCGAAACTCGGGCACGATGTAGATCAACATGGCTACATCCGAAACAAGATACGGGAATTGGGTCGTCTTGTCATACAACTCCGCAAGAATACACACCAGCCAAATGCATCACTTGAATTATTTGTCCACCCCCACTACGTGAATGATATCATCAAGGCTGTTCACGGTATTGCTGGCTTTAATGAAGACAAGCAGTTGTATGATGTTCCGTCTCTAGCTTTAAAGATTGGACATTTCATCAAGAAGTGTGCACTCATACTTAAAGGAAATGCTCTAGAGTCTGGCCAAAAGCAAAAAGCGCAACACGCTGAAGAATTTCTGCAGTTGTGCGAACTGATCTGGCGAGACCGTGTATCCACCCATGCACACAGAACACTGTACCAAGAAAAGCGCAACAAACCTAAAATTCTGCCGACAAATGCTGATGTTATGAAAATGTCGGCGTTCCTCCATGAAGCTGGCAACAGGGAAGTGGAACTTGTCCAGGATGCTCGGGGCGAACAAATTGGACCAGCTTGGAAGAGATTGAATGAAGTCGCACTGTGCCACCTTATTATGTTCAACCGCAGAACGCAAGGGGAGGTATCAAAGATGAAACTAGAAGACTTTCAGAAGCACACAACAGCTAGTGTCAACGGGGAATGCCTGCTGACTGATCTTGAACGGCATCTGTGCAAGATGTTCAGAGTTGTCGAAATAGTTGGCAAGAGGGGTCGAACTGTTCCTGTGCTTCTCAGCAATGAGGTGGTGGCGTGGTTGAGTGCTCTGATTGCAAATAGAAATGAAGCTGGAGTCGCCCACGACAACACCTACTTGTTTGCACGATGTTCTTATGGAGGTACAGGTCATATAAGAGGATGTGACTGTATAAGAGTGTACGCAGACATGGCGGGCCTTGACAATGCTGCCAGCATCCGGTCTACAAAACTTCGTAAGCACGTGGCAACCGCTTCGCAAATTCTTGCCTTGAACGAACATCAACTTGAAACACTTGCAAACTTCATGGGTCATGATTTGCGTGTCCATCGTGAATACTACCAGTTGCCAGATACTGTGCAGAGGGTCACCAAACTTTCTCGACTTTTTCTCAGCTTGGAGAGGGGAAACTTGCCTTCCCAGCAGGGCAAATCCCTGGATGAACTGCATGTCACTGGTGGTAAGGACACAGTCGTTTTAAATTATTTACTCAACAGCAAAAGAAAGACATTAATGATTGCTTTTGTTGAAAAATACTTGATCAGTAATTACTATTCACTAATACATCTTCAACAGCGAAAGAAATGCAAGAAATAAAATTTTGTTATCAGTTCACAATATATGATAACAAATGGTATACGTGTTTTTGTGCATTTCTTTTGCTATTGCTCCTGCATTACATCAGCTCCAGCAGAGATTGACCAACTGTCAGGTATGTGTGCATTAATCTAACAAAAACTGCTCTTTGTGACTTGCAGAAGGCTTCACTAGTGACGAGGACAGCGATGATAGCAGTGACAATTCCTGTGATGTGCCCAGTGAAAACAGTAAGTTTAGGCTTTTATGTGTCTGTATTTTAAGTCGGGCTGTCTTTAAAAAAACAATTGTCTGTCTGTCCATTTGTTTGTTCATCTGGCTATCGGGCTGTCTGAATTAAAAGTGCCTAAATATCTGTGTTTTATATCGACTTGTTTCCTATTTGACATTAGGTACTCGACAGGCTCCTATCAGTGTTCCATCTGGAAGTCTGGCATCTCTGAACAACTCGAGACGAGTGAAACGTCGTCCCTGGACTGCCGAGGAGAAGGGAGACGTTACGAAGGGTTTGCAGAAATTCTTTCTGCTGAAGAAGCTTCCTGGCAAACGAGACATCGAAACATCCTGTCCTGTGGCACTGCAGACACGAAGCTGGAGGAACATCAAAGACTTTTGTCGGAACAAAATGAAGCTTCATCAAAGCTAAGCAGGGTGTTTTGTCAGTTCACATACATGTACGGATGCGTCAGAGTACTTGACTATTTACAATTTGCAATCGCAATGATGACTTTAGAATGCACATCAATATGAAACCAATAAACAACCAGCATTTTAGTGTCGTGTCCTCACTTTGATAGGTGTAATTCACACACACTCAAGTGTCCTCCATTGGATAGAATGACAAGTATGCCCTCAGTGTGGTAGTGTCTACATGTATGCGTGAGTGTGCGAAGGGGTTTGTTTGAGGTGTGTGATGTACATGTAGCATATGGATATTTTAGTTGATTAAAAATGTACAGCAGATTACTTTTCCAACTCTATTAGTGCCACAACAGCTCTACAAGTTGAAACATATGACAAAACCTATGTGTAAATCTTAGTATATTGGCGGCCATTTTGGATTTATGAATGCTGCGATGCACAATTAAACAAGATGTACCTCTGTATATGATATATACACCATATTACATTCATATAAATGTGAAATGTGTGCTTTAAAGTGCCAAAACAATTACCTATGATAAGAAATGCAACTCGATATCGGTGAAAATCTTCGAAAAAGCGGCCATTTGGGATTTATGCAAATTAGGCACACTTCCACTACTTGGATTTTTTGGGACTTTTAGTATGTCATTTTGGGGACCTTACTGAAATGCATTGCAGTGAAAAATATTTTATTGCAATTTGTTTGACGTTTACCTAAAAAATGACACAATATTCCTAGCCGGGCTTGGGTGACACCAGTCTGCGTAGCCTCACTGACATGTGTGATAGAAAATCCAAGTTTGGGGCGAGTCATATATGCCCATGCCGATGAACCTAATAGGGGCGGCAAGAGGCGGGTTAGCTGTCCACTCCAAGAACGCCTGCTGCTGGTACTTGCCTACCGCGAAGGTGCCTCGATTGTACCACAGCCAGAAGCGACGAAACTCCGCGTGGCTCAAGATGTCAGTGCTTGTAATGCGTGCATGGTCGCATACTGACTCCTCTTCCTATTCCAAACACTGTAAATGCACAGTGGGGTGAGAAAAAAAACAGTTCGTGAGAAAAGCATTCGAATTGGTTTTTTTAATGTAGTATTTAAGCGGTTTTGGTCCTGGTGCGATTTGTGGTTTTTCAAACGCCGAGTCCCCCCCCCCCCCCCCCCCCGGTTCTTTTTAGAACCACACAGCTCAATAAGAAAATTACCGTGGTTTTTAATACCGCAAACTACATTATCGTATTATGTAGTTTTTATTCACTTTCAGGGCGTTCATATAAGTTTTGTTTAGAGACATTCAAATTCGTTTGACAATCAAATTCGTTGGCAAATTTAGAATACCGTTTGAGTGGATAGTTCTTTAAATGTTGAAATCGCTTGACGCTAATCAATTCTTAAAACAATAGTAAAAAGTATGTTACGCCGTGAGAACGTCAACAGATGCATATAATTTCTTGCTATAATTATATAATATAGCAAGAAAGTGTTTAAACAAAGTGTTTGCAGTGTTCAGATTACACGCAATGCAGTGGCAGGTAGACCCCCCCCTCCCCCCCCCCCCCCCCCCTTCCACCCCCTTCTCCCCCAGGCTGCTGAGCTTAGGCTGCTGAGTTTATTTTATTGCAAAAACAACCCGAAACTCCCGATAATCGTTAGTATCGATGTACATGGTACTTGTTCAGCCCTTTCAAGTCATTCATAATTAGCACTTTGATACCCAGTGAGCGTGTAATACGGATTTTGTTTTTTTAGCCAAGGTGGAGGGTTATTTTCATGCTAGATGCCCACTTCCTGTGCAAAATATCGTCCAAATGACCCAATGCATCACCCATCAAGTGGACGTAATCATATACCATTTTTTTTTCATCCCAATTTTTACCCGATACTACCAACTTACATAGGCTGACACCCAGTAATGAACTCGTATGCGGAACAGTGATGCCATGGTGACATCCGTGTATAAAATTACAAGCAATGAAACATTAATAAATGTAATCATTTAAAATCAATAACAAATCAACCATGAAAGACCAGAACTATTAATTTGTGGATTTTGATAGAACAATCCAGGGTCTTCATTTTCTTTTGCGTGTGTAAAATCACGTGACACCTCCTTCCGGTCCAAACCGGAAGTGCCTTATAATTTGAAAGTGGAAAATGATGTGAACTTCTAACGATGTTAGGCCGTGTCCAAATTGCTGGCTTTGGCTGTGACTTTGGCCGTTGCTATGCTGTTGCTAAGAGCAGACAATGACCGCCCCTAGAAACAGCTTAGCAACGGCCGAAGTCACAGCCCAAGCCAGCACTTCGGACCCGGCCTTAGTGTTTGGCTAAGACCTCTTTACGAAACAAATACCGGTGACGCCATAACATGTTTATAGCGCCCTCAAGCAGCATATTGAACAATGTTTAAAATCAATTTATAATGAAAATGTTGATGTGTGTGACGAAGTTTGCTAAAATCACTTTATAACTGGTGTATATAACCAGCTTCATGTTAAGAACAAGTTGACGGGACAACAATATGACGTCACCAGACCAAGTTAGAATGAAAAAAAAACCTCTTTTCCTTTGAAAATTCCCAACAAAATTCAACCCTGACAGATATAATCTTGATTTTTGCCCTAAAGGCAAATGTAAAAGTATACTCCGCGAATTTCCTTTTGTTTTCGTTTTTTGTTGTTGTAAAAAGCGAACTTGATTGCACGGCGCACATATGAAACGAGTACATTGTATTAAGCGTATACCAGCATCGTACATGTACATACATCTATATTGTTATATTGAGCGTACTAAAATTCGTACGTACGTGTGCATTTCATGGTAACGACGTCTAAGAAAAAAAGAGGACACAAATACCTACAAGGTGTGGAAATGGGGAAACATTGGGAACATGAGGACAGTAATATTCTCGTAAGGGGGGTCTAGGGGTAGTTTTGGCTTAGGGTATAATGACAGGAAATGGAGAGGAATACATATTAGGGTGATGTTAACAATGTTGGGTCGAAAACATTTTCATGGTTTGAGTATAGATGGATTTTCGTTAAGTACACAAACCTATGGGCTGTCCTCACATTATATAGATTGACCAAAATAGATGGAAATGTAGGATACTAGTTATCCTTTTGTACGATGACCTGTGAACCGATGAGTCATCAAATTGAGCCATAATAAAGGGCGCCGCTAACGGCAGGTAAGTAAAAGTGGCTGCAGCAACGCACCCACGCTCACAAGTGAATTATACACTAGATTTGTACACGAACGTTTAAAGGTGCAAACGATTTATACTTTCGAGAAAAAAAATACCGGAAATTGAAGTTTGTGACAATTGATAGAATAATCTAGGATCTTTACGTTTATCTCGTGGGCGTAAAATCACATAGCTCTTTTTTCCGGTCCAAACCGGAAGTGCCTCATAATTATTTGAAAGCGGAAAATAATGCGAAACATTATCAATGTAAATCAATATAGCATCTACTGTAAAATTTATATAATACTTGGTGTTAATTTGTTTATATAATTACCTGTAAAATGAACTGACGCTTGCTTCCGATCAAAACCAAAGGTGCCTTATATTTTGAAGTGGAAAATGATGTGAACTTAATTTCAACGATTTTAATCTCTGCTAGTTGTTCTGTTAAGGGTGACGTCATACAATGTTATAGCGCCCTCTAGCGGCAGATTGGAAATTGTTAAAATTAATATTCTGTTTATTCGTGTGGCGAAGTTTGCTAACACAAGTTAAGGCAAGAAAGGTTGATGACTCCAGCAGGCTGGAAGTTACAATTAAAATACCTCCTAACCTTAAACAATTGCTGAAAAATCAACCGCGAGAGTTATAACATATAATATATATATATATATATATAAAATGTTGTTTTAAGTGTTGTGTCTTACTCTGGACTACACAATATGGCGACAGTTCCGTAGATTTACGCGCAACCTTATTCGACTTTTACTGGCACCTAACCCGTTTTCCCATATTGACAAAATTGTGTATGTTTATTATGTTTTAGGCACTGCTCTATCGATCTAGCCTAATTCCGACGGTAACAATATTTCTCCTTCGGGTACTTTCATGAATAAATCGACACTAAAATGTCGCCATTGTTGAGGTGCGTCTCCCATGCACTCAGAGCAAAACAAGTTTACTTTATCGCCCTCTTGAGTAATCCATGCTATAGGTTTTCTGGGCCAAATTCAGCAAAAAGAGTACCTTTTAATAATCAACACGTATTTAAATTGTTCAGATATTTCGATTTTGTTAAGACTAGGTGCATGCAACTTCAGTCATGTGGGTATATCACTTGACGTCAATTCACTGCCGCCATAAGCATGAGGAGCCTCGAACTGGCAACTTTACGCAATCAATATACCCAGTTCAGTGATTCCCGCGTATGTAATCTTTACCAAAGACGAAAGTAATCGATATTGGGCACGTTGTGTAAAATTCATTCACGCAGTGCACATGCCAACGACACGATGATACTGATGCTCCCGTGAGTGTAAGGTAGCTGGGCCAATTTTACGAAACGCTAAGACGCGTCTTATGCGACCTACGCTGAAGTTACCATTAAATGTAAACATACAACACCGATAGAGAGTCGGATAAATATAATCGATTTTCGTCAGCAGGAATTGAAACGACGGAAAAGGTGCACCACATCAGATTTCCGCCCAACATTCCGTCCAGCGACTCATCATAGGCAGCGCACCCCACTACCGTCACTAGAGGAGGGATGGTGCAGATATCGGGTGAGAGTAACGCACAACCAGCGGAAACCATAGATAATAACACCATTAACTATGTTAAGGCGTCAGGCGATTAATGACAGGCCGCCAAACAGTGTCCCTTTTACCACAACTAATTTCTTGGCTAATAGTGATCACAGTTTTATCACCCTTGACAAGTTAAAAAAGATTAGAAGCTTAGAAATTGCTCATCTAAATATACAAAGCCTGAGACCTAAAATTGATCAGTTGCGTCTTCTCATGGCTGAGCATGAAATTCATATTTTCACTTTGAGTGAAACCTGGCTTCATGATGGTATTAACAGCACATAAGTCAATATTAATAACTACACTTTGATTCGTGCTGATCGTATAGGTCCTGATAACCACGGAGATGTCGCATGTTATATTTCTAAGTATATTTGTCATCGTGTCATGACTCGAGAAAACAATGACACCGAATCGTGCTGGGTGGAAATAAGTCTAAATAAAAGTAAGCCTATTAATTTAGTGAATGCGTTCCTTCCGAACAAAAACTGGAACATCTTTTAAAATTAAAACATGATGTTACTAACAAGTGTATTCCTGGTAATCAGGAATTAATTGTTGTCGGTGATTTTAACTTAAATATGTTTGATAATGCAGAACGGCAAAAAGTTAATGACTTTTTAGGTGAGTTGTTGTTATCTCAACTTGTCAACAGTCCTACAAGAGTCACTTGTACTTCCAGTACTTGCATTGACACTTTTATGACATATCACGCTAAGAACATATAATATAATTAATGTTATTCCTCTTGGTGACCACAATATGGTTTTATGTAACAGGAAAATTAATGTTAATCTTAAAGTTCCTTCCAGGGTCTCAGGGGTAAGAAATGTCCAACAAATTTAATGAAGAGTGGTTTTTAGAAGACATGCTTCGCATGCTTGGCTTGAAAACGTCACTGATATTGATGTTGTTTGTGACACTTGGGAACAAATGTTTAACGATGTTTGTAATTATACATGATCCATACAGGCAGATAAGGCAGAAGAGAAACTGCATTGCACCTTGGATGACTAAAGATATGCTGGACCTTGGACGTAAACGTGACTTTCTGCGATCTAAAGCGCAACAAAACACGTCTCCCATGCACTCAGAGCAAAACAAGTTTACTTTATCGCCCTCTTGAGTAATCCATGCTATAGGTTTTCTGGGCCAAATTCAGCAAAAAGAGTACCTTTTAATAATCAACACGTATTTAAATTGTTCAGATATTTCGATTTTGTTAAGACTAGGTGCATGCAACTTCAGTCATGTGGGTATATCACTTGACGTCAATTCACTGCCGCCATAAGCATGAGGAGCCTCGAACTGGCAACTTTACGCAATCAATATACCCAGTTCAGTGATTCCCGCGTATGTAATCTTTACCAAAGACGAAAGTAATCGATATTGGGCACGTTGTGTAAAATTCATTCACGCAGTGCACATGCCAACGACACGATGATACTGATGCTCCCGTGAGTGTAAGGTAGCTGGGCCAATTTTACGAAACGCTAAGACGCGTCTTATGCGACCTACGCTGAAGTTACCATTAAATGTAAACAGACAACACCGATAGAGAGTCGGATAAATATAATCGATTTTCGTCAGCAGGAATTGAAACGACGGAAAAGGTGCACCACATCAGATTTCCGCCCAACATTCCGTCCAGCGACTCATCATAGGCAGCGCACCCCACTACCGTCACTAGAGGAGGGATGGTGCAGATATCGGGTGAGAGTAACGCACAACCAGCGGAAACCATAGATAATAACACCATTAACTATGTTAAGGCGTCAGGCGATTAATGACAGGCCGCCAAACAGTGTCCCTTTTACCACAACTAATTTCTTGGCTAATAGTGATCACAGTTTTATCACCCTTGACAAGTTAAAAAAGATTAGAAGCTTAGAAATTGCTCATCTAAATATACAAAGCCTGAGACCTAAAATTGATCAGTTGCGTCTTCTCATGGCTGAGCATGAAATTCATATTTTCACTTTGAGTGAAACCTGGCTTCATGATGGTATTAACAGCACATAAGTCAATATTAATAACTACACTTTGATTCGTGCTGATCGTATAGGTCCTGATAACCACGGAGATGTCGCATGTTATATTTCTAAGTATATTTGTCATCGTGTCATGACTCGAGAAAACAATGACACCGAATCGTGCTGGGTGGAAATAAGTCTAAATAAAAGTAAGCCTATTAATTTAGTGAATGCGTTCCTTCCGAACAAAAACTGGAACATCTTTTAAAATTAAAACATGATGTTACTAACAAGTGTATTCCTGGTAATCAGGAATTAATTGTTGTCGGTGATTTTAACTTAAATATGTTTGATAATGCAGAACGGCAAAAAGTTAATGACTTTTTAGGTGAGTTGTTGTTATCTCAACTTGTCAACAGTCCTACAAGAGTCACTTGTACTTCCAGTACTTGCATTGACACTTTTATGACATATCACGCTAAGAACATATAATATAATTAATGTTATTCCTCTTGGTGACCACAATATGGTTTTATGTAACAGGAAAATTAATGTTAATCTTAAAGTTCCTTCCAGGGTCTCAGGGGTAAGAAATGTCCAACAAATTTAATGAAGAGTGGTTTTTAGAAGACATGCTTCGCATGCTTGGCTTGAAAACGTCACTGATATTGATGTTGTTTGTGACACTTGGGAACAAATGTTTAACGATGTTTGTAATTATACATGATCCATACAGGCAGATAAGGCAGAAGAGAAACTGCATTGCACCTTGGATGACTAAAGATATGCTGGACCTTGGACGTAAACGTGACTTTCTGCGATCTAAAGCGCAACAAAACACGTAACCCCAACGATTGGCTTGCTGCCAAACAATTGCACACTCAAGCTAATAACTTGGCTAAGCGTTTAACACATAATTATTACGAAAACGCCATGACCAATAGTGCAGGCAGCTCTAGGAAAATGTGGTCATTAGCCAAGGAGGCCAGTTCCATTAGGAAAACGGCTACCTAGCCAACCAGTGCAAACGTTGACAAACATAAGCTTGCTAAAGACGATAATAATTATTTTGTCAGTATTGGCTTGGATCTGGCACACAATTTTGAAGTCCCCGCCAATCTTAGTCACAAAGAGCCTAATTATGCTACCACACAGGACACCAATGTGTTTAATTGTGCTCCTATTACAGCTGTTTCTGTTAAGGAACAAATTAAACACATGGACTCTTCTACTGCAACAGAGCTTGATGGAATATATTCTAAATTTCTTAAGATTGCCTGTCCTTTAATCTGTCCTTCTTGAACTTATCTTATAAATAAATCGTTAGCTGAATGTATCGTGCCACAAGGATAGAAAACGGCAAATGTTACTCCTGTTTTTAAAAGTGGCGATCAGGAAGAGTATTTCAATTATACAGACCGATCTCTGTTTTACCATCAGTCAGTAAAATCCTTGAGAGAGCAGTGCAGTTTACTTAATACTACTAACTTCTTTGTTACAGTACAGTCTGGTTTCAGACCACGCCACTCCACGCAAACTACAGTCCTAGATGTAACGGATCACTTATTATTATAGCATGGACTCTGGTAAGGTGACAGGTGTTGTGTTTTTAGATCTCAAGAAAGCCTTTGACACCGTTGACCATAACATTCTTCTTTCCAAACTTCCTAGCTCCGGTGTCAAGGGCCTTAAATTGAATTGGTTTGTATTTTACCTTTCAGGAAGAAAACAGTCCACTCAAATCAATGGCATTAATTCACCTCTTGCTAATGTCAGTATTCGGGTCCCAAAGGGATCTATTTTAGGACCTCTTCTTTGTATTATTTGTATTAACAGTCTCCCTTTCAGTATTAATCTTCCAGGAACCAAAGTCAGTATGTATGCTGATGACACATTGATTATGATTGATGGCACTTCCCCGGAAGATATTAAATGTGGTATGATGTTGGCAATCAATAAAGTGTCCCAGTGGCTTAATTAGCATAAACTTACTTTAAATGTGAGCAAAACTAAGTTCATGATTTGTTGAACTCGTCCACGTCTATCCGTATATTTGCCCAAGTTCAGGTAGCAGTCAACGATGTGGTCATCGAACGAGTAAATCATTATAAATATATTGAAGCTATTCTAGATGAGCAACTAATGCATGGGCCGACCACGCTGACTTGCCAGGAAGATCTCGCAGAGAATAGGGTTATAAGACGTTGTGCTAAGCCATGTCTTCCTAGTTAAGTTAACATGTTAAGTTCCGCCGTGGTTATTCCTGTGTTTGATTATTGTGATGCGGTCTGGTTCAAAACTGCACACTGTCATTCTAACAAGTTTGTAAAACTACATAATCGTCTTGCCAGAATAATCCTTAATGCTCATCCGAGGACACATAATTAGCGATTTACACCAGGCACTATCTTGGTCATCATTTACACTCGCGCTGGGAATGTCACAGAGTGTGTCAGGTAGGTATATAAATGTCTCAATAACCTCAGTCCAGCGTTTGTTAGTGGTCGCTTTGAAATGCCTTCTCATACTGCCAATACTCGTTCTAAGTCAAAAGGTTTGTTACATCTGCCCTTTGTTCCCAAAACAAATGCCGCCAAGCGCACATTTCAGTATTTTGGGACCCTGGGATGGAACAACTTAACCACAACCCAGCGAAGGGCCAAATTTTTAAATGTTTATAAAGGTCTTTTAAATTAATGTTGCTGAACACTTTATTTTTATATCTTTTAAGTTCATTTTGTATTTAGATTTTACTTATCAAAAACCAATGTTTATTAAGCCTAGTCTTTGTTTTTATTCATTTTCATTACTTGTTCATTGTTGTTTTTATTTGTTCTGTTCCTTCTTTAATGTTATTGTTTTTATATGTATTTTAATATTTGTTGTTATTGTTTTGCATATTCAAATTCGTATTTTTGTATAAATCATTTTCGCTATGTGTTTCATAATTGTATTTGTTTGCTTAATTCTAAAGTGTTTTTGATATTTCTTTTATTTTTCCTATTATTTTAAATTCATATGAAACAGCAGTCTTAATGCTCTTAATTAAGGATTTGTTTGTATTTGTTGGAATAGTTTATGGCTCTAATTGTTCTTCTTCTCCGTGGATCTTTTTATTTGATTTAAATCTTAATTTGAATGTTAATTTAAATTTTAGATTTTTAATTTTGTTTTTGTTTTTGGTCTTGTTTTAGTTCAATTTTATTTTAAATGCTATTTAGGTAATATGCAGGGCCCTTTTGGAAAGCATTTTTTTAACTGATAAGGCCACCCTGGTTAACAATAAATATATCAAATACTTAGTAGTAGTGTAGAGTACGTATACTTCTGACTTCGTTTTCTGGTAGAGGATCATGATCCTCATCGAGGATGAGATCGGTAACCTCGCCGAGAATCATGAGAGAGAGGTGTATCTGTAACTAGTTGAGGTCATGTGTCAATGGGTTAATCGATAGAAGGGAATTATGGATATGGTGACACGAACGAACATAAGACCCGATAATCGATTACCAGGCTTCGCGCAGAAGAGGGGTTGATGTTGACAATAGTTCATCGTAATCGTCAATTAGGAGGTTTCTGTCAGTTTGGGTTTGTTTGTTTGTTTCACCAATCTTCGCCCGTTTCTTAGCCATGTATATGTTTAGTCTTGATGTAGATCGATGTTGATGTTAATTAAATTATGACTCCTTCAACAGGCTTTTCAATTTGTTAATTTGCTGCGGGTCCAGTAGTATAATGAAAGACGTAAGTTATTGTGAAATATGTTTGATACGCTGCTTCGAAACATTGGCAAAATTCATAAACTCAGTCTATCACCCTGCGAGCTGCCACGTGAAGATTTTGGAAGGCACTTTTGGTTTCTATTTCTAACTTCCATATGAAGCCGTCAGCCTATTCCATTCATTTTCTTTTGTATTTCTCAATGGCACATTGTATTCTGAAGTGGTATAATAGTCGATATACAAGAAGGAGTTTACTAGGGGTCATTCCAGTCAGGAGAAACCTGGGCCACAACAAAAAGCCCATTCAGTTGTGCACAAAATGGGCTCCTATTCAGTTGTGCACAAAATGGGCTCTTTGTGTTTTGCCGCCTGGTTGTCTGGCTAGCCAGCCTTCCCAGGGGTATCATGTCTACTGTACGTACGCTGTCTAGAACTGTTTCATGTTCAATTTCTGGGGGTGGGAATGAACGCGTAAACAAAGGTGCCTTTCAAAATCTGTATAACTATAAGATCTCTATAAATATTATTTGTGTGCTCTGATGTATAATTTTGAAGAAAATACACTGCCTAACCAGTCTGATCATCGATGATGATCATGATTCTCCATCGGAAAAAGAGGTAAAATACGCACTCTACACTATACTGGCGCAGTGGCGTAGGTTCGAGTCATGGATTATTGAAAAGTGAGAACGAATGATATGAAAAATAGAGAACAAGAGTCGGAAATTGAAAACAAGGAAATACGAACGAAAATGTTACAGTATTGAAAAAAAAGTGGCCTTCGTACATGATAATCTTTCCATGTTACATTTTTTATAATGACATTTCTAAATTGTATAAAGAAAAAAACGCCTTTGCTTGGTCCTTTTGAAAAACAATCGTGGATAAAGATCCATAAGAACAAAAAGAGTACTTCGCCTTCTAATTTAAATGTTGGCAATCATAGCATTTTTGAAATACTTGGTTTTTGTTCTGCCAAATTCACTTATACAGTTTTAGACCCCCAAAGTCTTACATAATATTAGTAGTCTTCTAATAAGACTGTTTTAGTGCCCGTCGTGCCTATAGTTCTCGATTTGTTATGTATATTTTAGGAACATGCTAGAATTATCCACTAGCAATTTTCATCTTTCTCTGAATTCAGTTGCGCTTGGAATCACTTACATTTGGTGTCGTTCAGATTGCCTCGTTTACCACGGCACTGGGTTCTGAAAGCCGCGAAAGCCTTCTCACGAAGCGTGATCAGATTATCACCGACAGCAGCCTTGATCATGGCGCTACACATCCTCCCTCGTACGGGTTGCAAAGAGAGGGAACTAAGAAACCCCAAAGCTAAAACCAACACCAACATTTTACGCGGGTTTTTCATTTCCAGCCAGCAGTTCCTCACTTTGGTATCTGCGTCCAAAACAGAAACCGCACCACTCCCTGGTACGGTATGATGAGCATTGATCACGTCAAAATTACCGTTTGTCGTCCTAGGTTTCCACAGTAACCGCAACAAAAGCTATTGTGTGGAATTGGTTTGCATGAAAATGAATTTATTAAATGCTGTTCACAATTCTCCAGCCTAACTGCCTTTTTTATAACGAGATACTCGCCGATCGATAAGCGTCTATTATTTGCCTGCAGGTAATAAACGGGCGGGTTTCATTTCTTGACGTCACCTCATGTTTGCAGGGGCAAATAACAAAAAAACATGTTTAGCGTCATGCCTTTTTGAAAAAAAGGAAGAAGGAGGCCCTTTTTTTCTTCAAAATGGCCGCCCGACATATTTTAATGCAAGTCATGTAGAAAGCATGTCACACCCTATCTTCCCATTTGAAATTCAAACATGGCTCACCCACGGTTACAATTCAAAATGCATGTGGGTCGATCATGATGCACCATACACGTCACACTTTAGCCTTCCATTAGACAAAATATATGTCCACAGCATGTACACATTGATGATGATGCTGAAGTCAAAAATACGATCTTTAAATGTTATTATCTTTTTTTTTTTTTTTTTTTTTTTTTTTTATTATATATTTTTTTCGAAAAGATAACACAATTTATATATTTTTTTTTTTTTTTAAAGGAGGCGGCCTTCAAAAAAGAAGTGGGCGGTGACGCTAAACATTTTGTTTTTATTTGGTCTAATTGCCTAGTTTGTATAGACAATGATTAAAGTTCTCCCATTCTGTTCGACGTCAGCCTGTTTTTCTTAGCGAAACGGTACTCAACCTTGGTGCGCATTTAATTACAAATTTATTGATAACTCTTCTGTGGTCTAGTCAAGTAATCATAACCCTATCAATCCCCAGAGTGCCATATGAACGCAATGAAGCATACACTCTCGTTACCATTGTGACTTTACGTTACCATTGTGACTTTACGTCACAAAAATACAATGGGCTGTCATTCCAACAGGGCCCTGATGGCACATTGCCGCAAGCGAATTTTTTTTCCGTAGGTGGGTGAGTCAAGATTTATGAATTATTCAGTAGTTTGCATGAGAAGTTATGATTATTCATCAGAATAAAACATGACGTCACAGCATTGTTGTTATAGTTAACTAGTTACATTAAATCGCTTTAAAGAACAGCTGTTGTCGAGCTGCTATACGTAGTGTGGTGGATAGTGGGATGGGCTATGAATCAAAGATCCCTGGTTCGAATCCTGCTGTAGGTCACTTCGTTTTTTCTAGTCAAATTGATATCTTTGGAGTATTTTTTATTTAAGGGAAAAAGAGACCTAGAACCTAAGTGTTGTACAGTGATCAATGCAACTACTGAATAATTCATGAATTTGGACTCAACCACCTACGGAAAAAAAATTCGCTTGCCGCAATGCACTGAACTAAAATGTAAATAGCGCCCTCACTTTGGAGATCGGCCTCTGATTGGTGAGACCCAACGCGCGCGTCCCCGGCCCTATAAAGCGTGCGTGTGTATAAAAACAGATAAGACATGAAAACAGAAAAAACAGTCAGATCATGGCGGATCCTTCAGACATTCTTGACGAAACATTTGCGGATAGCGGTTCTGATATATCTGATGAGACTTCCTCACCCGTCTCAGAAGAAAGCGATGATTCGGAAGAGTTTGTCGCTACCTGCTCAAAGTCATCTGACAAGACGAATTTCAGGTAAAGAGGTTACTAAACCATGTCATTGTCAACGTGAATTTACAGTGTGTATGGGTACTATGCACCGTCTGTGAGCCTACACTCGTTTGGAATATATAATTTAACTTTACCCCCTAGGCTACATAAAAAAATGAATTGTTTCTCATCAGAACCCTTTTGAAAATTGGTCCGTCAGGGCATTTTATATTTTATATTTTATAGAATAAAAATGTCGCCGAATCTTTGAAACCGGTATCTGACTAAACAACTACAGGCGCGCTGGTTTCGTTCGTGCCTACATATACATACATTTACATGTACATGTTGATGAACCGGGCGTTGGTGGTAAGCGCTAATGTGCATTAGCTCTGATTTGATAATTTTTGTTGCGACCTGCGAACGTAGGTTACTACTTCCGTGGCTCAGCTGCGCGCGGCAGAGCATGTTCGCTACCCAGAATGCCGTGCGTTTTTCTACACAGAAATCTATGAAGCTGTGTTTTCCAGCGCCCAGTTATAGTATGGGCACCACCGCGGTGGGCGCGCTCGCATAGTGTGCGGGGGTGAAAGCGCTAGTTGACAAAAACTTCGTTGGGACATTGCATTCTTTATCTAAATTACAAATTGTTTTCGTTGATTTACTTTCCAAAACTTACCAATGCACACATTTCATATAGAATAAAAGCTCAAATAATGTTGGTAGAAACACAAAAATATAGTTAAGTCAATTTATTTTCCCATCAGTTATTTTGAGCACCCCATTTTTTTTAATGAAAGAGGCACACAGACACCGTTCTCACTACTATTATACTCGGCTTCTCCGATCTCCTGTCCGCCGTCTATTTAGATTTTTCCGGCTTGCTTCTGCTGGAACATGTATGGCCACTAAAAACATTCACTTGGCCCGCGTGAGTTTTAACTGTTATTGCTTTCAACAGCGTGTTTTTACAGCATATACAAAATAAATAAATTAAAAATCTCGGAATTTTCGGGCGTCCGGTACATTTATATTTTGTTTATAAAATATAAAAAAATATCCACCCGGCACGAAAAATTGGCCCGGCCGCTGATGAGAAACAATCAATTTTATGTATGTAGCCCTAGATGTATTTTTATAAAAAAAGTCAAAATGCCATTTCAGTTACAAACAATCCAAAATTTGCATTCAAGTAGAACAGTACGACTGGGTGCACACAATTATCAACATTTTCACAACAATTTCCTATAAAAAAAAATGGGTCTTCAAACAAACAGTGCCCTCACACATTAATTAATTTGCTTGGGTAAGCGCATTAATAAATGTGTGAGGGCGCTGTTTGGTTGAAGAGTCATTTTCTGATTAGAAAATTAATATTGAAATTGTGATTTTCGCGCACCCTCATTCTTTTTTTAGTTTTTATTCAAATTGAACTGTTTTTGAACTAATGATTGTCATATGCCTTTGCTGTCTAGTACCATAGAAAGAAGTTCTTTAAATCAATATAGCGCCCCCTGACATTATGTAATACTATTCTTACTTCAGGTCTGGATGGCATAAAACAAGCTCCTATAATAAGCGGCCGCCTGCGAACTTCAGTGGACAAGTTGAACACACGCAAGATTTCAGTGGCCTATTACCGATGGAGACCTTTCAACTCAAGTTGTTGTTGGCAAGCAGTCTGGCAGTTGATGGCAGTGTTGTAGTCGAGTCACCTATGTCGAGTCCGAGTCCGAGTCCCGAGTCACTTGGTCCGAGTCCGAGTCCGAGTCCCGAGTCACTTGGTCCGAGTCCGAGTCCAAGTCACGAGTCACTTGGTTCGAGTCCCAGTCCGAGTCACGAGTCACGAGTCACTTGTTTAAATAATTAAATAGTTAAAATACTTCAACCAGTTCACTTATAGTAGAGTCAATTTATGAAAAAATACACCTCAACCCCAAAAAAATTGTAACAAAAGTTTTTTTAACGGATTATGGTAGTACCGATTATCAAGAATAACATATTGAAAATCTAAGAAATTCGGAGCATAGAAAAGTTGTCATTTTCAAGATGGCGTCCAAGATGGCCGCCATTACAATAAAATGGCAATAAGTCATTTATTATTTACCCTAGAGTCATCATGTTGGTGTCTACACCCATGTTTTGGGGGTCAATAAGACCATTAAGACCAGTAAAAATGTCATTGAGTATTCAGGTAACCTAAAAATTCAACGCGAGCTGATGATTCGCGCTTATACTGGGAATTCCTCGTTCAAGGGAGACAATTGCAACTCCCTATCCCAAGCACAAAGGGGGTTCAACGGATTGCCCAGACCTTCCGGCCAAGAGACGGAACCCGCTGACCCCTTCAGTGTAGGGCGTGTGCGGTCCGGACATATAAGGGCATCACAGACCTGTTAATATTGCTCAATCTCGCGCGGCCGGCGCGGCGGCCGGCGCGACTATTTAGCAAGCCAGAGTCTCGTTCGTTATCGGAATTAACCAGACAAATCGCTCCACCAACTAAGAACGGCCATGCACTACCACCCACAACATTAAGAAATGGTTCTCAATCTGTCAATCTTCACTGTGTCCAGGCCGGGTGAGTTTCCCCGTGTTGAGTCAAATTGAGTGGTGGTGCCCTTCCGTTACTTCCCCTGGAACCCAAAGACTTCCCGCAGACTGCCCGCCGCGTCATTGAAGTAATGCCGGCGGATCGCCAGTCGGCATCGTTTATGGTTAGAACTATAGCGGTATCTGATCGCATTCGAACATCTAACTTTTGTTCTTGATTAATGAAAACATTCTTGACAAATGCTTTCGCAGTCGGTTGTCTTGCGGCGATCCAAGAATTTCATCTCTCACACCGCAGTACGAATGCCCGCGTCGTCCCTCTTAATCATTACCTCGAGTTCTGAAAACCCACGCAATAGAACTGAGGTCCTATTCCGTTATTCCATGCTCTGCTGTCCAGACGGTCGGCCTGCTTTGAACACCCCAATGTTTTCAAAGTAAACGTTTCGGCCGCGCTCGGCAATCAGTCAACAGAACCGGGCGGAGACCGAGATGAAGGCCGGGCGGGCAGTGGCGCGCCTTGCGGCGGACCGCCAGCATGCTCCCAAGATCCAACTACGAGCTTTTTAACTGCAGCAATTTTGAAATACGCTATTGGCAGCTGGCACCAGACTTGCCCTCCAATAGATTCTCGTTAAAGGATTTAAATTGTACTCATTCCAATTACAGGGCCTCGAAAGAGTCCTGTATTGCTATTTTTCGTCACCACCTCCCCGTGTCGGGAGTGGGTAATTTGCGCGCCTGCTGCCTTCTATTGATGTGGTAGCCGTTTCTCAAGCTTCCTCCCTCTCCTGAATCGAACCCTCCTGATTCTCCATTACCCGTTACTACCACGGTAGGTCCATAACGTACCATCGACAGTTGATAGGGCAGACATTAATCACCGGTGCGAGGACCGTGCGATCGGCCAGGTTATCTAGAGTTCACCAACGGAGCCGGGACCAGCCCAGGTTGTTCTAGTTCCTAATAAAAGCAAGCCTCCCGCAAGGTCGGCGCTTGCTGGCATGTATTAGCTCTAGAACTACCACAGTTATCCATGTAGGGGTGTGTGGTCCCCAAAAAAACATAATTGATTTAATGAGCCATCCGCAGTTTCGCTTGTGAAAGCTTTTACTTAGACATGCATGGCTTAATCTTTGAGACAAGCATATGACTACTGGCAAGATCAACCAGGTAGCCCCCTCGGGGCCTGGGCGGGCGGGCCCTGCGCGCTGGGGCGGGGGCCCGCCGCTCTCCGGTCGGACGCGCCATGGCTGCCGGCGCCGGTGTTCTTCCTCGAAACTCACTCTCTCTATCTCTCTCTCGGAGGCATCGTGACTGGGCTAAGGGAACTGGGAGCCTTCTCCGCCGCCTCCCTTCGTCTCAATCCGGTGGTCCGAGCGGGCCGGCCCTCGTTAGAGTGTCCGCTCTGGGGCGAGCTACTGCTCGCCGCTTGTTCCGCCACCTGGGCCGCGGCTCGGCGCCCCGCCTGGGGAACTTGCTGCCGCCCCCCGCTAAACTGCGGCGGGCGTTTGGAACAGGTGCCGCTCGGCCGTCGAGAGCGGAAGGGCCTCGGTCTCCCGCGTCTCAACGGCCCGCGCGGCCGCTCTGATTGCCGTAGGTTCCGGGAGCCCGGCGGGATGTCAGGCCGGGACCCCTGTGCCGCACCGTAAGGCGGTGCGGGCGGTGCGGGCGGGCCGGCCGCGGCGGCTCCCATTGCACTGTGCCGGGCCTGTCCGAGTGCCTCGGAGGGCACGACAGGTCGGCGGGGACGTGGAGTCGAGTCGGGGAATCATCCCCCATTCCGTCTCACTCTCCGAGGCCCGGGCACCGCATCCACGGGCCCGGTCCGCTCTGACCACCCAGGAGGGAGGGGGGAGGGCTGGCCTTCCAGAGTATCGAAAACGACTCCAGATGCATCCAACACCGATCCCGCGACGGGCGGGCGAAGGGGGACCGTCCGAGTGGTGGCCCGCTCCATAGGTGATGTACAACATTCATCTGACTACCTGCCCCCTTATATATAGCCACAAGCCAATGTCCGACTGCCATCTTGGTATTGATAACCTGATTACTTGATATCTTTAAAAATGTATGGGCCAATGCTTATTGTACTCAATGTTAAATCCGTAAGTGACAGCCATTTTGGACGCCACTTTGGGCGCCATCTTTTATTATTAGGTTACCTGATTACTCACTGAATTTGTATTGGTCTTAGTGGGTTTCATGATCCATACAAGATAGATGTAGACACCAACAATTAAACTCCAAGGGTGAATATGAAATTACTTATAGCCATCTTATTTTCAACAACACACAGCCATCTCAGTGCAATATACAGGCGGTGTTTTTACAGGTACCAGACATGCCAGACTATGGTCAGCTTCGGTTGCGTCTATGGCTAGATCAGCGCGTAAGCCGCCTATGTTTTAACATTAAAAAGAGGTAGCGATGTAGCCGCAGCCAGCTAAAGCCGTCATTCGGATTCCGGAGACGAATTCCCATTTCCCTGGTAATATGCACCAAGCAGTGGCTATGGTGTTAATGTTGACAGAATACCAGCGTTAATATTGGTGTCGTGCACAATAATGCTTTTACAGAAATATATCCCAGTGTTATTATGCGTATTGAACATGTACATGTACATGTACGTGCGCTGTACACTACATGGCCATAGCAACACAGTAATCACGAACACTGTTACTTGCAACATCAGTGTAACTGCTTATTTCGTGTGCTAAACGTTAATATTCCTCCATGTGCATGAAGATCGGATCATTGGAATTGTTTTTAATATTTTCAAAAAACTAAAACAGGTAGGCCTACTGTTGGTGAAAATACGTGACTCGAGTCACGAGTCCTCGAGGTCAAGTCCGAGTCATGGTAGTCGAGTCCGAGTCCGAGTCCGAGTCCGAGTCTTTTGCCGATGTGACTCGAGTCAAGTCCGAGTCACCGAAATTGTGACTCGAGACGGACTCGAGTCCGAGTCCTGGACTCGAGTCATACAACTCTGGTTGATGGTGACCATGAGACAAACCGATGTTCCGATCAAAGTGTGTCTGCAAATACAGCCTGGACTGCAATAAATCTTCCTGAAATGATGGCATTTGTGGCCTTGCTTCTGTGCATGTGGATAAAAAAGGCCTCGCTATGCTATGCACTGGTCGAGGGTCAAATAGTCCTAGGGTCAAAAAGGGTTAGGGTTAGGGTCAATAAGTTGAGAGTCCTAGGGTCAATAAAACCCAGAGTCCTAGGGTCAATAAGTTGAGAGTCCTAGGGTCAATAAACTGAGAGTAAAATGTACTACCATGACGTAACAGATAGCCAATCAGATGCGTTAAAAAAAAGTTCTATCGCGATGTCGTTTTGGAAAAAAATCGCAGCCCGGCTCGCGATAATTTTTTTCTGCAGGTAGGTTGGTACATTAGCCAATCAGAACACAGATGATGTTGACGTCATCGATGATGTTAGAGTTGTCTGGGACAAATTAACCCTAACCCCTAACCCTAACCATAGAGAAAATTCCTTTCTCTATGCCCTAACCCCTAACCCCTAACCCTAGTCAGATCCCAGACAACTCTAACATCATCGATGACGTCAACACCATCTGTGTTCTGATTGGCTAATAAATGTACACTATGTACCAACCTACCTGCAGATAAAATTATCGCGCCCGGCTCTCGTTAGCCTTTTGTCAAGGCCTTCGTGGCTTGGACAGCTTCGTAGAGCCACGATCTCAAGCGACTGGAACCGGAGACCACGCACGCGAGTGGCGAAGCCACGAGTATACCCAGCACGATATGTGGCAGAGGGGTACCCCCCTATTATCCCTATACCTTATACACACTCAACACTATTGTCACCTAACCCATCCCCCCTTGAAACCTAAAACGAATTCCTGAGATTCCGGGAGCACAATGGTCAACACAAAAGAGGGGGGGTTTTCTCTGCCACATATCGCGCTTCATATATATAGCCTATAGCCACGAGGGCCTTTTTCAACTTGTTTGCGGTTTATTATGTGTTTCTTTATAATCTCGATTGTTTCTACCCAAACGGTAGCAAAAGTCTAAACCAATCAGAAGCGACGGGGTTCAGCGAGTCAGCATACATTAACAAAATATGATTGATTAATCGTTCAGCACTTTACTTGTTTGCATACAAGCTATGAATAATGCACGTTAATTCATACTCTATGAATAATTCAACAAAACAAACACTGCAAACAAGTTGAAAAAGGCCGTCGTGGCTTCGCTACTCGACTCGCGCGCGTGGTCTCCCGTTCCAGTCGCTTGGGATCGCAGCCACGAAGGCCTTGACAACAGAATAGACTCTTGTTCTAAAGTTGTCGCAGCTAGGGTTTAGTTCTCGTGGAACAGTACGCTACAAAACACGAGGGATCCTGGAGAATGCAAATCCCAAGAAGTTTCCCTCACGGAAAGGCGATGGCCCCCAGCTTTATACGAAAGCCGGGCAACTCTGCGTTGTTTGGCAGTATAGAAAGCGTGTAACACTTCCGACGAATTATGGCGACTGCAGTATGGACACGTTTGAAATTCGCTGCAAAAACAGTTCCACCGGACTTCGCGAGATTCACAAAACCTTCTGTCGGTCAGGATTATAACAGGTTTATGGGTGCTTCAGATTTAGCCGCCCAATTATGGCAGTAATAATAGTACTATGTACACTACCAGGGGCGGATGCAGGAATTTATGAATGTGGGGTCCTAGCCATGGGTGGGAGGTGTGGGGGCTCTCCCTAAAAGATTGTTTTACAGTAGAAGCTCTTAGGTGCATTCTGGGACATTATGAGCCTATTTTTCTTATATATTTTGATCGTTTTGATCTATTGGGAATCTTTTACAGAAAGCACCACGCTGTTATTTTGCTCTGATATAGAAATACAAGAAATACTCCCAGGACCCATCCCCTGGATCCGCACCTGCACCACCATAGATCCGTAAAATGGTGGAAACGAGTTTTCTTGAACATTCTAGACATTTGTTTGGTAAACGCTACCATCGTTTTCAACAGCATCCCTACAAACAAACAAATAACTAGCTTGGAGTTCCGGGTGAAGGTCATCGAGGGACTTCTTCGATCCAGCCCAGCACACCTTGCCAATGAAGCGTCGCGTCTTTCGAGTCAACATTATCCTGGAAAGGTGTGGCCAGCAAAAAGCGCAACTGTGTCGTTTGTAGTACGAAAGCCAAGCGGAAGCAAACTCTATGTGTAAAAAGAGTAAGAAGCCAGTGTGTGTACAGCCATGCTTTGAGAAGTTTCACAGTTTGTGATCAACATTTAGGAGTTTTTATATTGTGGTCCAGGTCGACCCCCCCCCCCCCCCCCCCCCCCCCCCCCCGCCCCCCACCACCACCACTCATACAATGTTGAAACAATTTTGCGCACACCGGCGACCCAACGTTTGAAGAACAATATTTTCAACATTGTATTAGGGTTGGGTGGGGGGTGGGGGGGGGGGGGGGGGGGGGGGGGGGGGTAGTCTTCAAGTTTGAGCATTTATTCGAACATTCCTTATGCCAAAAAAACATTACATGTAGTAAGTTAGGATTTATGAACCACCCCTGAACAAGCTGCATGTATTTATTAAATCGCTATTGTTCTAGTTACCAGAACAATTATATTTTGGGAGTTTCATTTATTGTGCTTCCAAGAGTTGCCTTTCATGAGATTGTCTAATGAGGGCGCTATACACTTGTGCCTAAAATGTGCATGGTAATTAACTGAACATGCTAGGCCTAAAACTGTGGGAACCAAGGCCCGTCTGATGACATAATCTTGGGGTTGATAGGATTATTGTATGCTGCCAAAAAAAAAATCAAAAAAATAAAAGACAAACGTGTCTAAAATGGTGAAACTAAAACTAATGTTTTGACGAATTTCGAATCACGGATAAAACTCCATGTCTGTTCTTGAATAGATGAAGCCCCATAATTATGCAAACTATTACTGGTTACTTTGCCTCAAGATCGCATACGGTTCGTATACGTATAACGCTACCGATCAGGTCATTTCAGTTTATGCTCTGACGACGAGTATAACATACTGCCCGAAACGTTGAGTTTCCTCTGGTCCATTTTAGAAAAACACACATTTACAAAAGAGATTGAACACATGATGCTACAGTACCGCAAACAATCTTATTGCCTTGTCACCATGCAAACCTTCAAATCTCATCTAATCTACTGAGTTTTGCTATCCAATGCTTTTATATTGCCTTTCTAATGTCGATTTTTCAAACAAAGTATATGCATTTTCTTTGTTAGACAACAACAGTTATAGTCGCAATTTTGGCGGCGTGGGATCACTTACGTTGCACTGAATGGCTATAGCCCCTCTCAATAGTAAGTGTCTTATAAAAACCACTTCAAAAATAGTGAAATTAACTAAGTTCAGAGTGAAAATAACTCCGATCAACGAAAGTGAAAACAACTACAAATAATTTATTAATCTCGGTAGATTAGTAATTATTTTTTTCTCTTGGTATTAAAAAAGTTACTTTTTCAACTGACCTTTGGATATAGTGCGTATAAAGGGTGCGGCCACATTCTATTAGAGTCCGAATTCGATTGGTCACTCCAGTGGTCACTTATGGCCAAAATGACGTGGTTGGGGAAATGTGTATAACTCCGCCCTGAAAGGGTCAAGGTGCCCATATTTCGTACTACAGAAGTCGCTTGACCACAGGTACAACATATTACAAGGGCGTGGCGATCGAACATTGCATTGTCCAGTTATGGTCAGACGTGATTCTCCATAGACCGTGTACTAAACAAAATCCCCTTAGACTTGAGCACAAGTATTTTTCTTACCAAAAGTCCCCAAAATGTAGGGGGCGGAGTTTTGTGCACAAAGTCTGGGGGGACTTGTTTGGCCATAACTTACCGCTATAGTGACCGATCAAGGTCACATTTTAATAGAATGTTTCTGACCCCTATTAGCCTTGTAAGACTAAAGGTCAACCTCCTGCTACCTCTGGGTCAAGAGTAAAGACCTTTTGGGTTTCCATCCCCTTTTACACTTTTTAAAACTAGTGGGGTCATTCAAATCACCCAGAGGTCACTGGAGTGACCCCTGACCCAAAATGTTAATAGAAGTTAGAGGAGGGTTGGGCCTACCCCCCTGCCAAAGGTCAACTCCAAAGGTCATATAACGTCAGAGTTATTTAAAAAATAACTAACCCTAAACCTAACCCCTAACCCTAACCCCCTAACCCTAACCCCATTCAGATCCCAGACAACTCTAACATTATCGATGGCGTCAACACCATCTGTGTTCTGATTGGCTAATAAATGTACACTATGTACCAACCTACCTGCATAATTATTTTATCGCGGTCGGGTACGGATCCGGGTAGTATCAGCGCGGGAGGCGATGTACGTCATACTCGCATGGCCAGATTTACAAAGTGATTTTTACAATGACATTTTCTACAACCCATGCTATTCTATGTAGTGACTGGAATTCGATTTTAAACGAATTTCGGGATTGTGTAAATTATATCAATTTAAACAACCCCCTGGCTTAGTGTATGCAACGACCTTAATTTAGTCGATGTTTGGAGAATGCATAATCCAGACCCTCGTTGTCTACATGTACCTGTAGACAACATCAAAATCTAAAACAATCGAGGTTGGATTTGTTTTAATTTCTACAAAATTAAACTCTAAATTTTTTAACTGCGATATTAAGCTAGGGTATAGAACGGATCACTCTCTGATTGATATTAAATTAAATTTTGTTATCGGATAAAACATACCCTGATTTAGTAAATCATTTGATTTGGAAGTTGGTAGTAGAATATGCCGTTTCTCCATATTTACGTTCCAACTTGAGAAATATGCATCCACGCGATATCCAGTTTGTTATAAATGACCAAGTCGTTTTTGAAAATGTGTTATTAATGAAAATAAGATCAAAAACGATTTTTATTCTGCGTGGAAGGAGAAAAAAACTTAAAAAACATAATGTAAGCTCGGGCGTAGGCCTAATTCCTGTATAAGTCGTACGTACGACATATACGTCGTAGTTTCGAGTTACATTTCATAAGTCGTACGTACGACATATAAGTCGTACGTACGACATATATGCCTAAGTCGTACGTACGAGTTGGCTGAAATGAGAAAAACTAAATTATTTTCACCATGTCTCTAGTACAGCTTCGTATACTAATCTCACCAATAAACGGTCGGCAAACAATGCAAAGATGGCGGACAAACTTGTGCTATCTATCGAATGAACTTAAACCAAATTAATTCAAGTAATTTAGAACATTATACACTTGTTTATTCACTCTTTAAGAACCAACCTCTGTTTTGCCAGGATTACTGCGCATTTACTTCCATAGATGGTGGGAAAGTCGTATAGTTGAACCCAGGTGAGCTGTGTACTATGTGAATAAGTGTTTGTGAAACTTCGTGACGAGACTGTGTCCCAGTTTGTAGTTTGTAGCAAACTTTGTGGCAGTTTTCCATGTCAAAAATTACTATTTATCGAGCATTTGATAAAAGACCCACCTTTCTGATGTTGCGAAAGAAATCCGTCAAAATTGAGGCTTGGACCTACCTTTGTGGCATGATTTTTGTTTTCGGAGGCTCAATGGAGCTCGGACCCACCTAAATTGTCCAGAGTTTTTTCCTGAAAAAAAGTGTGTCAGCGACCTGGTTAGACCCACCCCACCCCCACATGATATCAAACAATTTTTTTCCGAAGAGCCCTGTGTGTGGCGAAGTTTACTGAAATTACTTTATAATTGATGTATTTAATCAGCTTCATGCTAAAAACAAGTTGAGGGAGAAACATTGATGACGTTACCAGACCGGAAGTTACAAGGAAAAGACATTTAAACCTTAAACAATTGCTGAAAATCAACCACGGGAGATATAATCCAGATTTTTGCTTAAAATAGTAAAGTTAAGACAGCTCTCGAGTTTTCTGTTAATGTCATCAAGTATCAGATTACAAGCAATCTCTAATTTCTAGATTTATTTTTTGAAAATCTATATAAAATCTACTGTAAAAGTTCTGATTTTGGGAATCTACGGGAATTGATAGAGTGTTCATTTTTCATATCACCTGCAAAATGACCTGACCCTTACTTCCGGTCCGAATCGGAAGTGCCTTATAATTTTAAAGCGGGAAAATGTATGCATTTGCTTTCATCTGGCTAGTTGTACTTTACAAAAAAATTACCAATGACTTTATATAATGTTAGACCGCCTTCTAGCGGCAGGTTTATACATTGTTTAAGTCTTTAAATTTTCAATACAAAAACACACACTAAATGACAACAACATTAAACACAAATTTAAAATAAAATTAAACATTAACAGAAGATATGAAACAAATTAAAATGCAGAAAAGCATTATTCTTTTCATGAAACAGACATATCTATAGTTTCCTTTGAAATTGTGTGCACGGGACTACAACTTTTCTAAGTTGTTATTTTGTGCTTAAAAAACCCAATTATGCTGGATAGTTTTACTATGACAATTTTAGAGGCATATTTAATGGGACCGTAATTCACTTCCGCCTCACTGGCCTAATTGACATAAATTATCATTTAGAATGAAAAGTTATATTGACAATGACACGCATGAACTGTTAGGATGGTCGCAAGTGATCTGAAGCATTGAATTTGTAATCTGTAGCCAAAACTGCAGGTTGGGGGTTCGAGTCCGGCCTATATCACACTTGTTTTGAGGCGCTTAAGCTTCTTAGTTTTAAAATACACGGAGTTACAAAGCTTATAATTATTAAGTGTAACGTATAATTAAATTCCAAGACAATAAGCTACATCAGCATGTTTAAGTTGGTCATTATAATTATTACAAAAATTGAGTTTGTAACATTGGTACGTAACGTTAGAGATTGATGTATTTGAAGCAAGTCCTTATTTTGTGTACCATGAAGCAGCAATTCACAGAATGCTGTAATTTGTCATCATCGCATCTAAAAAAAATCCCAAACAGTAGAAAATGGTAACATCAGCATACAAAATAATGTTGAACTTATTTACACCTGGAAAAATACAGCTGTAGTAGTTTTATACAAATATATCAAGAAAAAAAGATATCAAGAAAATTAATTAAAAAGAACTCAAGTTCAATTTCTGTTTTCAATGCTTGTAAAATAGCTCGCAATGTAAGTTCTAGTTCAATTCTCTCGTTTAAAACATGTTAAACGTGGTGAAATGGTTTAGGTGCTCGACGTGCTCGACGGCTTCGTGGGTTTGAACCCTGATGGCGAATTCGGTGCTTGTTGAGTTAGTATTGCATACGCACTGTGGACCTCTGAACAATATAGGTCCACACGACGGTTTGTGGACTTGCCCAGGTCCACAATCCGTTTTTCAGTTTCCGAAAAAGAGCGCCAGATGAAAAACGGGTTAGGGTTATATATAGAAAAGATAGAAGGAACAGCTGAGAGGTCCAGAATCAAAATTTAAGGGTAAATTTGTTTTGGGGAAGCGAGAAAAATGAGTATTTAGTCAACGTTTTGTAACTACACGAAGACAAAGGAATGTCCACAGTACGTATGTAAGGTAAATCTTAATGTGTTCTTGGGCAACACTCTTTATCACAATTGCCTGTCTTCCACGATTTATGAAGATGGTTCCTTGTTTACATATATATCTAGCGCTTAACCGCGCAAACTTCGAACGGCGCTGGGGTGTAGGTTAAGCCAGAGACACCCCTCATAGACGGTTTGGATGCCCCCAACGGCAGCTTGATTGTGAACCGCTGGAAGAGGTTGGTGACGAACAAGAAGAGTTCCATCCTAGCGAGCCCTTCCCCGATACAACTCCGTCGACCTTTGACACGAGAAGGCAAACAAGACGGGCTAATAAGAAACAGGTTCATAAACGACGATAAATAGGTCTACAGACCGTAATCTTAAACAAAGAGGGTGCTGTTTCTACGCCATTTTGTTTTTTAGAGGGTATAAATAGTAGTGAACCGAAGATAATTCACGTCAATTAAACATTATTCCTACACTGCAAACAAATACACATTTTCAATACTCATTGTTTAGATAAAGGTAAAGTTACCAAACTGCTTTAATAAACAGGATGTTGACAGTGTTGGCACGGAGGAAGTATATTGTCGGTACAGTGACCTTGTTAGACCAAGAATGCGTTCTACTGTCAAATTAATAAATGTTGAATCATGGTAGCACGTACGTGCACTGGCGTTCCGTCGTTAGCCTCGAATCGAATTCAAGTCTGTTTTCAACCTCACCATACACAAGCACACGGAAGATTCGGGGACACACGTTTTAGTTAAAAATTGTGACCAACGTACCTATTGAAAAGGGTATAAACGATTCGTGTTGGATGAGTTTCGTCCCGTCTTTACTCAGAAAACGGTCAGGGTTGAACTTCTCTGGTCGATCCCAAACCCTGGGGTCGTTCATTATCCCCCACAGCAAAATGCTCACCTCTGTTGCCAAAAACAAATTAGGAAAGCCGCATTTATTGATAAGCCTAGTATACCCAGCAAACACAAAACGTTTAAAAAACGTTTTTTAAACGTTTAAGTAGGTCCGCTAGGTCTTCGTCCTAAATAAACGTTTAAAAAACGTTATTTAAACGTTTAATTAGGCCCGCTAGGTCTTCGTCCTAAATAAACGTTTAAAAAACGTTTTTTAAACGTCCGCTACGTCTTGATTTTTAACAAACGTTTAAAAAACGTTTGGAGAACATCTAATTTTGACCTAATATTTGCCCCAAAGCAAAGGTTTTTTTAAAACGTTTACAAAACGTTTACGAAACGTTTGAAAAAGACGATTTTTTTTCTGGACGTTTAAAAAACGTTTTATTTACGTCCAAGTCAAATACAAACTAACTGTAATTAATTATTGTTTTTTAATATTATGATTTAATATGATTATTATTTTGATGATTAAATTGAGTAGCCTAATGATGGTGATTATGATGATGATTATGATTATGATGATCGATGATGATTATGATTATGATGATGATCATGATCGTCATCCTCATCGTGTGGCCCATATAGTCGTCGTCGACGTCGTTGATGTACGTAATTGTTATATTTTGTGACATCGATATCATGCGGTGCGCCGGCGCGGCCTGGCTGGCCGCCTACGTACAGCGTGCATGCCATCGTTTATATTCAAACGCTATGTTGGATGTTCTTGAAAGGTTTTCTGAACGTTCTGAATAGGTTTTCTGAACGTTCTTAAAAGGTTTTCTAGACGTTCTTAAAAGGTTTTCTGAACGTTCTTAAAAGGTTTTTTGAACGTTTTTAAGAGGTTTTCTAGACGTTCTTAAAAGGTTTTTTAAACGTCTAAAGGTTTTCTAGACGTCCTAAAAAGGCACTGCAAAAACTGTGGTGTTAAAATTTTAACACCAATGTTTTTTTAATCTTTTGGAATGAACATTGGTGTTAAAATGAAGTAAAATGATTCTTGAAGTATTAGTTTCAAATCAAGTACTGGTGTTACGTACTTTTGGTGTTAAATTTGACCTAGTGCGCATGCGTGTGTGAAATAAAGCCCTCTGATTGGTCGATAAGGAATTATGGTATATGTTAACAATAGTCGATGTTAAATTGTTGTATTTAGTCCAAAAACCCATTTATTTTACCATAATATGTAATTATTTAAACGATTCCATGATTGAATTTTGATTTTTGTGCAAACATAGTTAAAAATTCGCGTTACATTTTATTCGTTTTCAAATTTTGACATTATTCATAAAAACTAGCTGCGACTTCGTCGTGGACAAAAAAGCGTAGTATAAAACTAACAACGGCAATGGCTATGTGTGTAGTACGTATTCAGTAGGAATAGATTATTATTGTATATGGATGTGTAATGTGTAATAAGTCAGTTCTTTGTAATATTTCATTACGTAATTTGTCCATGCAGTTAATATGTACAAAATTATAGTGTTAAAACGGTATGATCCTCAAACTGGTGTTATTCAACACCCAATTTTTTTGCAGTGTAGACGTTCTTAAAGGTTTTCTAAACGTTCTTAAAAGGTTTTCTAAACGTCTAAATGTTTTCTGGAGAGCTGGTCTGGAAAACGAATACGAGACAAGGTTTTAAATTGGTTTTTTAAACGTTTTAAATTGGTTTTTTAAACGTTCAATAAAAACGTTTTTTAAACGTCCAAAACCTACCACAAAAAAACGTTTACAAAACGTTTTTTTTGAACGTTTAAAAAACCAATTTAAAACGTTAAAAAAACGTTCAGAAAACGTCCGATTGTTAGCTGGGTACTCGTATACTTCCACTGTAGCTGCTGTCTCTTCTCACTGGGCGATATGCACAGCAATTTATCGTTGGCGTTTGAGTGAAAAACGTTAAATCGCAAAAGGTACTAGTTCAGTAGGCAGCAGATCATGGGAGAGGGGGGGGGGGGGGCATTTTTTACATGGGGGGGGGGGGGGCCTTAAGACTCTTTATGGCAGCACACGCCAGCGCTGTATCTCCTTCAGGACCGCGTTGGTGTAAGGCATGCTGAGACGGTCCTCACAAGATGGCTGCCGGTCACCTCCAACCACCTCACTGATCTCTCTCTGAAGCTGCGAATGGCGAGGGTAAAATTAGGCAATCTGACGCGAGGTAACCTCATCAAAAAAAGGCTATGGGTGAGGTTGTGTGATCAAGTTGGCGAAGATCACCAAATTTGACGAAACGGACAAGTTGCCATTCGGCAAATTGTTGGGCTTGCATGTTTTATGAAATTGGCCTCTGGTCGATTGGTAAACAGGAGGTCGTGGGTTCGAGCCCAACTCAAGTCTTTATTTTTCCTCGATCTCTCTTTCAAAATGATTTGGGACAACACTGAATATACAGTCAAAACAAAATAGGTCGGGGAAGGGCAACACCGAATACATTACTGCCAGAAGCAATAATTCCATTTATGCATATTCGTTTTGTTTCGAAAATGCCAAGAAATACGAAAGTCCATGTTAAACTTAGGAATCGATTTGAGAGTCCCTGGGCCAAACCTGATTGTGCTTTCTACCTTTTCTTGCACCTCCGGGTGGTTGAGCACGGCAGCTATCAGCCACAGGATGGTGTTTGAGGTTGTGTCGGTGCCCGCGGCAAACATGTCGCTGATCGAGCGCCAGATGTGCTGATGGGTGAAAGCCGCGCCGTCGTCCCCCGTACCGACCGCGGTGCTGGTCCGCTCTTGCTCTTGAATCTCCCTGAGGTACATATCGATGATGTCTCGGTGTTCGTTAGGATCGTAAGAATCCCGGTGTTCCTATAAATTGATAAGTACTCTGTCATTGTCTTTTTATTGGCTATAAAATCTACAATGCTTCAGGAACGTCTGCGTCAATATTTGGCCCCGTTTTTGTAGTATCATAGGAATTATACTTAATTGATGAAGGGGATTTGCAACTCCCAACCCCCATAGATCCGCCACTGACAATTTGTTTACATTTGAGAAAACAATGTTTTACCTGAATAATTATGTTGATATAGTCTTGTATGAACAGAAAATATCCTCGTGTTTTTGAGTAGAGGGGCGTTAAGATTAGAGCGGGGAACATATTCGCTAAGGAGTTAACGCCCAAATTGCCGAAGAGCAGCCTCATGGTGCGCAACACCTTTCCGGATTTCGGGTCGTCGTAATCGCAACGGGACCCGAAGCAGACGGCGCTGATGATGTTGGACACCGCTTTGTGGACGGTGAGGTTGGGATCGAAGGATCGATTCTTTTCAGCTTCGATTCTCTCGATCAGGTATCGAGTCTCCTCATTGATCTTGTGCTCTAAGCTCTTCTTGCCGACTCCGAGTTTCCGAAAGGCACCGAGGCAGAACTTTCGTTGTGCCGTGGCGGTCTCGCCTTTCGCCAAGACCAAACTCCCTGTTGATATGAAAGTAAGATAAATATGTTCCCTTCAGCATAATACAATGTGTCTCATAAATTTAAACAAAATATAACAAAGAATGTAACGTAGAATGTGTAACCAACGTGGATAATTATATCAGGGTTCTCACGGGTCATGAAAAGTCATGGAAATAAAAGTTTTCATAAAAAGGTTATTGAAAATTTGAAAAATCTAAAAATCAATGAAAGGTCATTGACATGATCAAGAACACGGAAGGGTTGTTTTGGAAGGGCCGCTTATTTAGGCATGTGGATCGGATAGCTGCAAGGGGAGGAGAAGGCAATTATCATAAAAGCTAACAAACAGCGGTTTCACTAACATTAGCGGTTCATCAGTATAATGATTGCAAACCACTTTTCTCTGCAAAGTGGCGTTTAATGTCATGGAAATTGTCTTATTTTAGTCCTGAAAAGTCCTGGAAATAAAATATGGTTTTCAAATTTCTGTGGGAACCCTGTATAGGTATGTTTTAAAAGATACACATTTCCACTTTAAAATGAGTGACATCAATCTAGATTACAATGTCACCCATTGACATATTAAGCCCAGCTTCGACTCATGTTGCAAACGAATCGAATATATATACGAATACTATAGCAAGCTGGAAAATGTAGTCATTGAAATACCAGATTGTCGAAAATTCGTCTCATAATTGCGGCACGTGTGGTAATTTGTACTGTCGAGCTACCCCAGATGTTGTGATTATTATTAACTTGCATTAAACTACTCTTGTGACGTCACTCTAATCATAAAAGTGTTGATTCTTTTAAAAAATGGACACTTTATTTTGTAATGTACAGTTGACTGTTCATTCTCCCATTCGCCTATTTATTTCGATGGTGATTCAAACCAGTTTTTGTTTTACATATCCGATCAGGATTTATTTTTCAATTGGGATTTATACTCAAATGAGGATTTATACCCAAGCGGTAGATTCAGAGGTGAAGAAACTTCATAATTGCAACAGATCAGGAAATTTTGCTTAGTTTTTAGCAGCTTATGTATTATGTTTAGCCCTTGGCGTGGCTCAGCGTCAGTTGTCATTATTCCGTATTTAAAATATATCGCAGCTCTGAACGGTTTAATTATCGAACCAGACTCGGAACAAAGTTAATTTCTGTTTAGCTTTGTGTACTGTTTTTGCCACACGGGGAAAAGACAGGAACTGTGTAAAGCCGTGTTCGCACTGGATAAACATTTTGGGTAACTTCACCATGACGCCGGGTAACATTCCGATGGGTTAATCTTCCCACCGTCCGCACTTGGATTTAATTGACGCGGGTAGAATTGCCGAGACCATGGGTAAACTAACCGTGAAAGGTCACTGGCTGATGCGACCGCGTGATGGAAGATTTAACCGAGACGTCGCGTCCGCACTGGATTTTCTGGCTCGGTTAAACTGACCTGGTCAATCTTCCTGGGCACCTTTGGCTCGGTTAAACTAACCACGCGGCCCGGGTAAGTTACCTGTGAGGAAAGTTACCCAGGCTGTTCGCACTGGACTTGGCTCGGTTAGGTTGCCCAAATTAAGTCCAGTGCGAACAGGGCTTTAGAATAGTGAATGTAAAGTACATTGTACATAATGTGCATGTACGTGTTGTGCGTTTACCGGCCCTTTTAATATTAGGACCTTTGAACGTATAACTATGGCTTATCGCCGTCGAAAAGTATCCCCATTTACATGAAAACCATATTCCTATTACCTGTACATATTTATTTTGAAAACCACCGTTTGGACCTTGCTTTAAAAACATGTTTACCCCCCCCCCCCCCTCTCTCTTGTTGTCTTCTTTGTAATAAGTTGTTAGGCCATTTCCATTTTCGAATGTTTTAGACGTACTTGATTCAATTTGTTGCAGGTTGCCGATTCCATATTACTTGATTTGGGTTATTGTTGATATCCCAGGTTGTGTCAAATTTGTGCAAAAATGCTGGGTTTCAATGTTTTTGGACGAACCACCAGGCCACCAGTCCAACGTCATTTGAGTGTACAAGATAATAAGCGAGGACAAGGCTATATCGGATCAGCGGGGCTGATCACAAAATTACATAATGTTGGCATTTATTTGTGGCAGGTTTGTTGGGGCTGAGATGATAGGTATTTCATAATAATTTCATAATAATTAAGTAGCTAGTTTGTGTTTACGTTTGCAAAATAATGACGTATACTACCTTTAATTCTTACCGTGTATTTGTTGTTTAGGTGAGATGTTTACTGACATTGGCATAGTGGATCTTTCAAGGGGTCGTTCTCCTAGTTTCAACAGCAATTCCTTGGCCGCATCGATGTCGCTGATCACGATGACAGGATGCCTTCCGATCCAAATCCCGGCCGACATGACTCCGCCGTACCGCCGAGACCACTCCGCCAGCACCTCGTGAGGGTGTCTGCCGTCCCGGACCAGCGCAGGAACGTTGCCCAGCAGCGGCCATCGCCAGGGTCCTGGTGGAAGGTTCTTCTGTCGGCCATGTAACCACCACAAGACCAGCAGAAAAATCACCAAGAATATGCCGACAAACTTGAGATCGATAGCGCCGGTGAGAGAAGATGAACCAGTAAAATCCTGACCAGCCATGATAACGATTTCACCTTCAACTCTAAACCACAACAAATAAAATGATTTTTACACAGCAACCCTTTCATACTAAGTTGACCTACAAATGCCGGCCTGATCCTAGTCTTTGCCAAAGACGAATGCGTTATATCGATCGTGTACGTCGCGTATTCTTTTCACACAATGCACCGGCTAACGATACGATTATAGATCAGCTCCCTTGCTCACGCATACGTCTTCGCAAACTGTTTCGAGCGGTTTAACTTGTTTTCTTATTTCGCCGCAGGCTTTTCTAGGGAGCTAATCAGCGATCGCAGAACTGCAATTATCAACACGTATTATACGCGCACGCACGACATTCCTTTGTGAAGCAGTGCTATCGCGACCGTTGAACTGTAGTTGACTGCGCGAGATGCTATGTCTGTTATTCGAATGGTCGAATCTGCATGAAAAGGTCACGCACCATTTAAGCAATTTGCAAAGATTATTGCGTGATTGAGGGAGCTGATGGGATGTAAACGGTGTCGTTAGCGGGCGCACTGTCAAATGCGATGGTCTTTAGCAAAGACTAACCTGATCCCTGAACCCGCCTCGAATCGAGGTTCATGAAAAACAATGCTGCGGCAGGGCCACTGACCTCTACACCTGGACGGATCACTGTCCATATTCTGCTGTGCTAACACTTGAAGTCGGCGCGAACTGGAAGTGCAACATGGCGGACCCGAGACGTCACTGCTGTGAGCCAATGAAATGTCCAGGTGTAGAGGTCAGTGGATTTATTCTGTACATTTTGTATTTATAAACATTACGTAATACGTATCATACCAACACCTGGACATTTCATTGGCTCACAGAGTCACGTCGTGGGTCCGCCATGTTGCACTTCTCCGCATGCCGACTTCAAAATGAAACAATGATGATCTGTCCATGTATAGAGGTCAGTGGGCAGGGCCCGCCCGAAGGACTGGTCAAATGTAAGCCGCCAGAGGGCGCCACTCCATGCATTCATTCGATGCTTTAAAAAAGTGAACGTTTCGAATCAAGCCATTCATAAGCCAACAGTTGTCATTATTAATGAAAGAAAATCTTTACTTAAAGGGAAACTCCACCCATAGTTTATAATGGCATATGATGTTAAAGAGTGTCAATTGTCATTGTGACTTGATTTTTATTTTATTTGTATCAGTTTCGTAAATCATATAGAACAGATATTTTCTCGCACTGCGCTTACCGTCATGCGAGCCGCCATTTTGTTCTGGTTTATCGGTACATATGGGATATTGTGACGATAGCGGCCCTGCACGCACAAGGAATGCAAGTGAACCCTTTTGTGTACGGCATAGTGTATACATAATGTGTACTGTACATGTGGAAGTGGGCTCAAAATCATACGAAGGGCCGGATGCCATAATTACTAGCTCACATATTTTCTATTCTTCTTAGAAAATACACAAAGAAACGATAGTTTGTTCCGCGTCAAGTCGATATTCAGCACAGAAATGTAATACATGTACTCGCAATAGTCGGGCGCCGTACAACATACGTATGCATAATGTAGTTAGCCGCGTCAAGGTAGGATACCCGTGCGAACCACACGCAATAGAGCGAAGTGCATTGAGGTGCAGACACTACGTCATAATGTCCCGGATGAGGCGGGAAATTTGAACAATATGGACGCGCCCTTGGCCCTGAATGGCAAGAAATTGTGAATATAATAGGCGGGTGAGTCGTTCTCGATAACCAATCAAAACAAATTCTCTGCGTAGTCAGTATATTACCATATATTCTTTTAGACTAGGTAAAATATGATTGAGCCTGGAATTTCCCTTTAATGATAAGGAAATAAGACAAAAATTCAAAAAGAAACTGTTTAGTAATTTGAAATGTGGCCAATATTGTAACGGGACAGTTTTCTATGCACGCCGCACAAATTTCACGTGTAAGGTTGGGTGGCGCGTCGAGTGCTCAGTGCGTGTAAATTTCATGCAACTCTTGGTACATGTATAAACAATAGGTAACGTTATGCCTAGAGCTTAAGCTAGATTTCAGTCTTATACCCCCGTCACACCGGACTGGCGTCCTTACTGCGTTCCTACGGCGACCCAGGACGCGGTAGGGACGCCATGGACGCCGCGGGGTCGTGGTGAGAACGCTGAAGGACGCCGTGGGGACCCCAAGGACGCCGAAGGTCGCAGAGCGACGGCGTTTACTTCGGACATGTTCAAAGTAAACGCCGAGGTTTGGCGTCCTGGCTCAGGACGCGGTGGGACGCGGTGGGATCGCCCTGGGGTCGCCATGGTCGCCGTAGCAACGCAGTAGGAACTCGAAGGACGCCCTAGGGACGCAGTATGGACGTGGTAGGGTCGCCGTGGAGACGCGAATAAATGGATCGTGGACCCCGCGGCGACCTTACTGCGTCCTTACCACGTCTATGGGGTTCTTACCACGACCCCACCACGTCTATAATCGCAGCGAGGACGCCGTGCAAACTCAATAGAAACGCCAAGGACGCGGTAAGGTCGTGGTAGAAACGCCAAAAACGCCGTGAGGTCGCCGATGATCGCCGTGGGGACGCCGTGCAAACTCAATAGAAACGCCAAGGACGCGGTAAGGTCGTGGTGAGAACGCCGTGGGGACGCCGAGTAGACGTACAGATCGCGGAGCACAGGACCCCGGTGTGACGGGTGACCGAAATCTTGATATTTTAAAGAAAAAGGATTGGGGTTCTCACGGCGACCATCGACGTCCTCCATTTTAGGACGCAGTAAGGACGCCAGTCCGGTGTGACGGGGGTATCAGTGCAATGTTCGCCCAGGTCTGTCAGTGTTTTCCAGGATTATTTTAAAGTAAATGTGCCACATTTAAACCATATGGAGCATTGCATTGAATACGTTAGCTTGGACCGTTTTCCAAACCCAACTTTGTCTTCGTAACGTAGGCATCAATTTATGCAGTTTGACATTGGGCTGGAGACAGAGCGGAGCCAAAGCCAGGGGTTTGAAAAAGGCAGTATTTATTTAGCCGGAACCGGCTAAATAATTCAAGTAACTATATTTTCCAGACTACTAACGTTAGATACTAAACATGCGCAGTGGCTTTTTTTTTAGGCCTATAGCCTACTTTGACATTTTTACTATAGGCATACTATGCCAACATTGTTATCAGTGTGACTTCATAATATTTACGAGACGGGAATCAGATCATTTTACAATTTGATTATCCGGCTTACCCTGCCTGACATTGACAATACGCTCGACCTTTCACTGTTGGAATCCGACTATCCAATAGTATGTTTCCAAGAGTGAAAGGTCCAGAGTGTATTGTCAATGTGAGGTTGGGCAAGTCAGAGAATCAGATCGTCAACTGCCGTAACGATAGCAACCGCGTGAAAGGAAAACTCCATCTAACAGTTACATGATTACCCGTTACATTACTACATGTATTACATTGTAAACCGTGTCATTTTCAATAATTTCTTGTTTAGGGCCTAACTTATTGTGTATGTTTTACTTGTACAAATTGGCACAAATTGGACATTTGTGACCAGTTGACCTAATTATTCTCCAGGGCCGGTATTTATCAAGCAACTTAAGTTATGTATGCCTAAAGCGGTAAGTATCCTACTAAGCTTGACTTAATCTTGACTTAATCATCCCTGCCCTCTCTGATGCTATATCTCATAACCTGCACCAGGCTATGCAGCTCGAGTTCATCAAAAGAGACGAACAAATGGCAAAACTGCAGGCTGATGCGCGCCACCTTGAATCAAGGATCGAGCAACAAGAACAATACACCCGTCGCAATACGCTCATTATTCACGGCATACCTTAGACAACAATGCCGGAGATTGAGAATACGGGACAAAAGATTGTCGATGTTGTGCAACACAATCTCGGCCTGGACATAAGCCTGGACAGTATCGACCGCGCCCATCGTATCGGTTCACGGCTGGATAAGTCTGGGGAAGTTCGCTCCAGACCTGTTATTGTGAAATTCTTAGACTACGGTACACGGTCTTCCTTCTACCGACTCAGGTCAAAATTCAAAGGAAAGAACATTTTCGTCCATAAGAGTTTGACGCAGGAGCGACAAGGTTGGCTAAACACCGCCAGACATCTTGCCATGGTTGAGAAAGTTTGGTCTCAAGATGGACGTATCGAAGTTCGGAAAAAGAACGGTAACCGCATCATAATCGGCTGTGCAGACGACCTCAACAAACTCAAATAGACTTCGCCTATCCCAAGGTTGGGCTGGTAACTACATGTAACAAGTTGTTAGTTTTTATTTTTCTCTTATTATACATTTGATTGTGGCGACAATAGTACTCTCGCGCATACTGTATATACTTGTTCTGGGCCAAATGTTATGTTGGATGCCGACACAGACACCTTTTAAAAAGAGATAATTTGATTACCAGTGCTCATTTAACTCACTCAATCTGATCGTTTTGTATTTTGATTGTCAGTCCTTGTCTTTTTGTATTTCTGTATGCCAGTAAAATGTCCTTGTGGGTCTTGTTTTCAGTCAGTTAAAAATAACCAGCATGGAATATTCTGTTATGTTTGTGAAAGATGGATTCATTTAAAATGTACGTCCCTTTCTTTAATTGATTATCGTATTCTTGCTGGTAATACAAACCCGTGGATTTGCCCCATTTGTCTTAAAAACACATTTCCTTTTGGTTCATTAGATGATTATGAATTCCAGTCTGTCCTTTATGATAAGCATATTATCCATGACAACAATTCTGAGCCGGAATATGTTGACCCAAATAATCCTTTGCATTTATTTAATAATTCACAATATTACGCCAGTGAACAGTTTTCGGGGACCTATAAAAATATAGATGGATTTTCTTTACTTTATATTAATATCAGGAGTCTTCAAAAACACTTTGATCAATTTAAATTGTTGTTACTCACATTGAAATATAAGTTCTCGGTCATCGTATTATCTGAAACCTGGTTAAAAACCTCTCCCCATAATTATTATTTTTACCAGAGTATAAACTTATTATTAATAATAGGCATTTCTGAGGATGTTTTAGAATCTCTGTTTGTCGAAATTTCTTTTCCTAAAACCAAGGACATTATCACAGGTGTCTTATACAAACCTCCAAGTGTCAATCAAATTGATTTTTTACCACCTTTTCAAAATTTGCTTTGTAAAATGACTACTTCTAACCAAAATTGTTTAATTTCTGGGGATTTTAATATTAATTTACTCAATCATACAGTGCCTAGCACACAGGCCTTTATTGATGTTATCACTTCTTATTTTTTTTTACCATTAATTGATAAGCCCACTAGAATAACTGATTTCTCAGCCACATTAATTGATAATTTTTTCACGAATGTGCTGCCATCCCCTAATTCAGGCATAATCTTGTCTGATATTTCAGATCATTTCCCAATGTTCATGATAATGTCCTCCCATAAATCTGATACTCCCTCCAATCATTTTAATTATGTTCGTACCCGTAATTTTACCCATTCTAATATTCAGAGGCTTAAAGAAGATCTTGATACAGTCGACTGGCCTAACATTACTACCGTGATAATCCTGACCAAGCATTTAATTTATTTATTGACAATTTTAATAACAAAATTGATAAAAATATTCCATTTAAATCTGACAAAAGAACATTAAAGTTAAACTCTAACCCAACTGCCCCGTGGATAACTAAACCTCTTCTTAAATCCATTAATAAGAAAAACTAATTATATCGTCATTATATTGCTAATCCAACTAACACAAGAAAACTTAAATATATTAAATATAAACAAAAATTGATTAGTCTCTTGCGACGTTCTAAAAAGCAATATTATGCTTTTCAATTTGAGCAGGAAAATAATAACATTCATAACACATGGAAGGTCATAAACTCGGTCCTTAATAATAAATTGTCTTCTAAACCTATTAGTAGTAGTATGCACGATGGCAAGTTAATTAATTATCGTACTCACATAGCAAATTGTTTTAATGAATATTTTGTTAATTTAGGCCCTGATCTTGCTAAACGTATTCCAAGTACACAGGATTCATTTGCTGATTTTCTCAATGATCCGAACCCAAAGTCTTTGTTTTTTCTACCAATAGTGGAACAGGAAGTAATTGATATTGTTAACAACTTACAAAATAAAACAAGTTCTGGCCACGACCTTATTAATTCTTATTAAAAACACTATTACTGCTTAAACCCATTACTCATATTATCAATGCTTCTTTTAAAACTGGCATCGTTACTAATTCACTTAAAATTGCCAAGGTTGTTCCTATTTATAAAAATGGTGATGCTAATTCTGTTAACAATTACAGACCCATTTCAATTTTGCGGACTTGTTTTTCAACATTATTTGAAAAATGTGTATAATTATGTTCGTGTTATTCAATTTCTTAATAAATGTAATATTTTAACCGATTGTCAATACGGATTTAGAAGTAAACATTCTACTACACATGCAATACTTGATTTTGTAGATAAAGTAACGAACGCAATAGATGACTCTAAACACACTCTGGGGATATTCCTCGATCTTTCAAAAGCTTTTGACACCATTGATCATGATATTTTACTTTATAAGCTTTCTTATTATGGCGTTCGAGGAGTAGCCCTAGAGTGGTTTAGGCGTTACCTTTCAGATAGACAACAGTATGTTTCTATAGGTGGTTCAACTTTAACTCATATGGCCCTAAAATGTGGCGTTCCACAGGGGTCAATCCTGGGTCCATTACTTTTTCTGATTTATATTAATGACTTTGTTAAATCATCTGATGTATTTTCATTTATTTTATTTGCTGATGATTCTAATTTATTTATTTCCAATAGTAATTTGACTACTCTCACTGACACAGTTAATTATGAGTTAAAATATATCTGTAATTGGTTTGCAGTTAATAAGTTATCACTTAATATTAGGAAAACCAACTATATGTTATTTAGTAATACTGCTTGTAATCTCCCCTCCAACATATTAATTGATGACACGATCATAGAAAAAACGGAGTATCTTAAATTTCTTGGATATTACATAGATTCCAAATTAACATGGACTAATCACATAGATTATTTATCCAAATTTATTGCTAGAAACATAGGCGTTATAAACAAGATCAAGTATTTTATCCCTTCTGCAATCTTAGTTTATCTGTACAATACATTAATATTGTCATATTTTAGCAATGGTATTCTAGCCTGGGTAGCATGTTCCCTCAGTAATCTTAACAGGCTTTTTCTTTTACAAAAACGGGCTCTTAGAATTATTAATTTTTCTGATTTCAATGCTCATACTGACCTCTTATTTTCCAAACACAAGACTTTAAAAGTTAAAGACATTTATTTTCATCAGCTTGGGTCTCTCATGTACCAATCTGTTCTTGGTATCCTACCATCTTCTATAAATTCCATTTTCGTCCGGAATTGCGATGTTCATTCCCATTACACTCGTCAATTCTCTAATTTTCATCTTCCATTTACTCGTACATCCTTATCCAAAAAAACTATTAAATACGAGGGACCTAGGCTGTGGAATTATTTTAATGAGAACCTGAAAATGTCGAGATATTTGTCAACTTTTAAACGGAATTATAAATCAGTCTTGTTGGCTAATTATTGCGATCCCATGTAACTTATTAATTCCAAGGTTCCATACTTATGATACACATCTAACTTGTTTGCTGGCATGGAATTTACGTGTACTATTTGTGTCTATTGTTTGTTTTGTTTTTGTGTTATACGTATATAAAGTAATTTAAACTTGTATAAGGGGCCCACGATTACAAGCTTTGCTTCTTAGTGGGTCCCCCTACAGTTTCACTCTCTGTATATTAAGGACCTTTTTGTTTAATTGCCATAGTCAAAATGTGTGACGCTGTGGAAATAAAATGAACAATGAACAATGAACAAAAAGCTAAATACCATACTTATGTTGGAATTCACAACTTGACTTAAGTACTTACACAGCTAAGTAGGATACTCCAATTTAGGTATGGTGCCTAGATCTATCGAAAGGTCGTTTCCAAGGACTTATGTCACATTTCACATTGTTTTTTTGTAGATTTATGTGGTCTGGCGATGGGTCAGCTCGTGCGTCCGAATTACACATTCATCCGGGGTAACACGTACGCTTATATATGTTTGCATTGGAAACAACTGTGCATGGGCCGTTATAGTGTACAGCTGTCACGGAAAAGCCAAAGGAAACCAAACTTCCGTTTACATGGCAATGCATGAGTTCTGCGAGTATCCGGTTCCAAGGTTTCCCTGACAACGTTGGCAATTAGGTCTAAAATGGTACAACAATCGAACCAATATCTTTGATAAAGTTCAATGTCATTGTAGGTATCCAATGGATGCATCCTGTTCCCGCCTCATTGCGCGCCGCTGATTTATCAATTTGCGCCAACAGCATTAATTAATTAACACAGCCATCTTCAAGTAGCTCTCTTTACGAAATGATTAGAGTTTATGTTTAAAAAGCCACCACACTTGGACTTAAGACCCACCGAGAGGTGTCTTAGATTTAGGGGTGGATTTGAGTAGGATACTTTAGATAAGTAGCTGGGAGAATCCCAGTTAAGTATATACTTTAATTAGGTACCGACTTAGGCACCGTACTTTGACTTAAGTTGCTTGATAAATACCGGCCCTGAAAACTAACCAGGGCCCGGTTAGACTAACGCGGCAACTATGTTCGGGTTGGAATACAGTGACATTTATGATTTTGATTCTGCAAATATTGAATACAATACATCTGCATATTTGCTTGTGAAAAAAAGCAGTTAGGAACAGGGGCGGATCCAGGATTTCTAAAAGGGAGGTATGCGATCCAAATGCAGCGCCGCAGTGTAAACCGAGCAAGCCGAAGGCTAGTCTTTGGGCAAGACGTTGCTTAATCCGCAGCCACGAGAGGACGCTATCGCGACAAACCACCATTCACCCACAAACCATCATCACCCACAAAAGGTATATAACAGAACAGACGTATGAAGCTAAACCACGATCGACAACCATGCACGTTCTATGGTAGCTTTTTCTGGTTCCCTGTTTCTCGTACGATTTGTTAACACTGGAAGTGTTGTTGGAACCAGCGATGTGATAGTCTCTCGTGCGTGTCGTTTATAATCTCATCTAGTAGATAGGGTCTTAAAGAAAAAGGAGATATATATGCAAACAGACGAATGAAGCTCAATTTTGGTGGTTGTAGCTTCATACATGTGAAGCTTTTATATGGTTGCATGTATGCATGCACGTTTCAATGGGGATAACTGGTTCCCCACACAGACAATGGAAACTCAATACGCACGGAACGTATGGAGACCAACGACGGTTGACCGCCATAATTCAAATTAAATGGATACAGTCCGAAGTTTAAGTCCCTATTTTGTTTCGGCTTCACGACTTTTATACCTTTTTCTATTAACCAAAATTATTGGTTAATTATGCACCTAAATAATCTCATCTAGATAGGGTCTTATAGAAAAAGGTATAAAAGTCCGGATACGAAAAACTAGGAACTGTATACAATTAACTAGGGACTGTCTTCATATTTTTTGGTGAATTATGGCTGTCAACTGTCGTTGGTCTCCATACGTTCCGCGCGTATTGAGTTTCCCCTGTCTGTGTTGGGAACCAGTTATATCCGCATTGAAACGTGCATGGTTGTGACACGGAATTGAGCTTCAATTAACACAAGACTAAGGCAAATTGTGCACATGCGCATTTCAATCACAACCATCGTGGTTTAGCTTCATACGTCTGTTCGGTTATATGCCTCCTTTTTCAAGCGCCCGATCGCCTTCGGGGGTCCAACAGGAATTTTCAAAGCATCTTTTCCCTGAACCCAAATTAATCCCAGGTTTTGATCTCTGTTTTTTCGCCTGTCTCAAGGTCGGTAAAATAAACATGCTTTCATACATGATCGTTTCGTTTTCGAATTCCTAGGCGATTGAAATTAATCATTGGCAATAATTAAATATTGATAAATCCCAAATCATTTCCAATCATGCAAAATGTTCTTTAAATTTATTCAGGGATAGCAGCAAACGCTGTCAAAAGTAAATATATTTGTTGGGATGATTGCCAATACCGCACCGGTTAACGATTGGAAGTGTTCATCGTAAAGACGGTCAATAGGGCTTACCCAAGTATGTGTTAAATGTCCTGGTTTAGGAGTTAAAGAAGGAATTTTCCAGTTCTTTTTACAGTTTATTTCTATTCTCACAGTGATAAAGAAAACATGCTCACTAAAACATGTAAGGTTATAGTATTTTATTATTATGGTTTGTGGTGAATACGCTTCCAATCAAATCGGAAGTAACAGTTTAAATATTGAAGTGTACATCACCACGTTATGCAGATTGTAATGTACAAATAACTGAATCGTTGCTACTCAAAGAAATTATTTAAGTTTGTAAGGCGAATTGAATTGAATCAAATATCAAAACATATAATATTCAAACATTGTGTATGTCATAAACATATAGACAAGCTGAAAGTATAGGAATTGTACTTGGTATATAGCTATTTTTCAAGCGGTGAATCCGGGCGAGTGTGACCATGAACCAGCAAGAATAAAACATGTACAAATGTAATATGTAAATATATTTTGGTTGTTGCAAGTCTATTGCAAGTACATGTATGGTCGGTTATCTTGGCTGAGATGAGATTGGTCAATACGTATAGGCTGGGTTCGGGCGGTCTGTTCTTGACTCGCGAAACTCGATTGTGCAAAACCCCGAATAATAAGTGGTGTGTGATCCTGTTCCGAGTGCAAGGTTTTTGGGTCGCGTTTGAGCGCGACAGCCGAGTTTCGCGTGTCAAGAACTAGACTTGGTGCCAAGTCGGTAATAAGCGGTCCACTCGTAAATCTGTCGCAACTCGGCACGTTACTTGTCTTAAACCAGCCGTGCCGATAAGTTTCGACTGGAATTCAGGGATGAAACACGACTATCTAACGACTTGTTATCAAGTCTAGTCAAGAACAGACCGCCCGACGCGACGAACCAGTCAGGGTCACTATTGGAGTGACCCGGATGTGCAGGGGTCGCATGCGCAGAGTTCACCAAGTTCATGCTATTTTGTCAAGTGCGTGACTTCATTTCCGGTCTGTACTTCCTTCAAAGCTCTAGGGGCCAATTTCATTGAGCTACAAAAATGCCTTTCTCAGTTAAAAAGGTTACCAGTTTAGACTCCATGTGTTTTTTTCCTGGGCGCCTCCCAAATAAACCAGTTAAACATTCTACCTGAGGTTAAACCATTTATAATTGTATGCATGTCTTGTGCTAAATCAAGTAAGTAAAATAATAATAATAATGAAGACCCCCCCCCTTTAAAAACCCCAAAACAAACCAAACAAACAAACAGAACCACAGTGAAACACAAATCAGTAGAAACACATTCGGATAACTTTAGTGTTCAAGCGGCTTTGACATTAAACCCCGTAAATGCGTTACCATCCAAATTAATTTTAAAAAAATTTCAAAACATTCGCAGCATAGAATTTTTAAAACTTGATGTAGAGCGTAGAGATGTGGAACTCCACAATTTGTTTTCATAATGTGTTGGTATAATAGGTTCCCTTTAATAATATCGTGACTAGTGTTTGTTATATAAAGGGGCTCTACATACAACACGAACTGAACACTGATCAAACCACGACCGGTGTACGTCATGTTTCTACCCACCAATCATAGTTGGTCACCCAACAAGTCAGTGGTTCGAGTTGTCTTTCATTGGGAAAGTCACAATAACATACTTGTCAAGGCACTTATCTATCTAACCCGGTTTGTCCTATAGCCTTGCTCTTTGGTTAAGATATTTAACAAGAAAACTGGCGAAGAAAAAGATAAACGTTAACAACAGCCAGATTCGAACCACAGACCTTTCGATCCATAGCCTATCTCTCTACCCACTAGGCTATTGGCAAGGACAGGTTTTTTGTAATAATAGATCAGTTGCCATTGTTCTTTTCATGAATATACGTTTACGTATTACCCAGCTGCCAAAGAAAAAAATTGCGAACCGCTACACGTACACGTGGTCTAAATTCCTTTATAGCCTTTTTGCCATGCAAACCTTCGAATCTCATCTGTCTTTCTTTCATTGGTCAGTTGTGAGTGTCAATCACAAAGCACGCGTTTGAACGTGTCATCAACGTCTATAAAACGTCCACCAATAAGATGTGTTCATTTCACAGTGTTGGTGACTGCAAGTACATGAACGCGACTTCGGTCTCATGAATATTAAACGAGTCAGTGGTGCGTGATTGACAGTGCATTAGGGGCAACGCGTTTGAACGTGTCATCGACATCTGTAAAACGTCCACCAATAAGATGTGTTCATTTCACAGTGTCGGTGACTGCAAGTACATAACTCCCGTTCATGGATATTAAACGAGTCAGTGGTGCGTGATTGACAGTGCACTAGGGGCCACGCGTTTGGACGTGTCTTCGACATCCATAAAACGTCCACCAATAAGATGTATTCATTTCACAGTGTCAGTGACTGCAAATACATTAACGTGACTTCGGTCTCATGGATATTAAACGAGTCAGTGGTGCGTGATTGACAGCGCACCAGGGGCCACGCGTTTGAACGTGTCATGGATGTCTATAAAACGTCCACCAATAAGATGTGTTCATTTCACAGTGTCGGTGACTGCAAGTACATTAACATAACTCCCGTTCATGAATATTAAACGAGTCAGTGGTGCGTGATTGACAGCGCACTAGGGGCCACGCGTTTGAACGTGTCATGGATGTCTATTGAAAACGTCCGTACGTCCGTCCACCAATAAGATGTGTTCATTTCACAGTGTCGGTGACTGAAAGTTGCATTAACATAACTCCCGTTCATGGATATCAAACGAGTCAGTGGTGCGTGATTGACAGCGCACTAGGGGACACGCGTTTGAACGTGTCATGGACGTCTATAGAACGTCCACCAATAAGATGTGTTCATTTTATAGTGTCGGTGACCGAGAGTTGCATTAACATAACTCCCGTTCATGGATATCAAACGAGTCAGTGGTGCGTGATTGACAGCGCACTAGGGGACACGCGTTTGAACGTGTCATGGACGTCTATAGAACGTCCACCAATAAGATGTGTTCATTTTATAGTGTCGGTGACCGAGAGTTGCATTAACATAACTCCCGTTGATGGATATTAAACGAGTCAGTGGTGTGTGATTGACAGCGCACTAGGTGCCAATCACAAACCGGGCAAAGTTCCTCAGTCACTGCTCAGGAAATCACTGGCAAGTTTTTAAGCCAGGAGCGCGCGCTTCATTCCTCACAACGACCGCAACTCATCTTCGCCTTCGGCAGGAGGACAGCCAAAGATAGACCTGAACGCAAGAACGAGATTTACTAGGTAAGGTTCTGTGACAGATGGAAACAGGCTCTTCAAGTCTTGGGATGAAATTGAATGTTTATATTCCTTCTTGATTAGGGGGTTCTTAGAACAATTTGTTTAGACGAAACTCATGAATAGAGTAAGTTGTGTGTCAACGTTGTCCACGTATATGGTTGTACAAGGCTGTTCATGTACTTAGGGTCCCCTGTACATGTACAAATGTATATACCCTTGGTACTGTGCTTGATGTTTTTTCGGGAGTGGCTCCACATTTTGGGTGCTCCTGACTGTTTCGAGATATGTAGGGAAAGACTGGTGTTTGTCAGTGTCGCAAAACGTAACGCATTTCAACGATACCGAAATAACTTCTGCAAGTTTGTCCATGAGCAAATATTTTGATGTCAAACTATTGCAAAAAACATTTTGCCGTAAGACTCACAATATGATGACGTCACAAGTGCAATAACTCTGGTTTGTATAAATTTGTAACACGAATTAGTGCTATCACGAGCCACAATCTCAGGCGAATAAACCAGTCTATTAGTCGGGAGTCTACTAACCCTTTTTAGCTATACATGAAATCTCATACGACGTCGGGGTGTCAGTTCCCGTCACGCTGCATTGCAGTATCCATCTTGCTTTGCGTGATTGGTGAACGTGTGTGAGGGTTTGGCGTCTCGACCAATCACATACGCGCTCTTGTGCAATTCGCACATTTCCACGACGTAGTATTTTGTGAATTTGTAGCTCGCGAAGTTCAATATTTGTTAGGTGCTCCTGACTGTTTCGAATCATCTCCAGAAATACGGTCAAGGGGTATGTCAAGATGAATAACAAAACTTATCACACGTATGAATGATTTGTCTGCACGATTTATTTTCATGAAAAAAACAACCGTTTTACTTCGACCGTCAATTCTGTACACTGACGTCAATCTTTTCGCCATTATATTCTACCAAAATGATCTTTAAAAATCTATTAAAAAGAAATTAAATCAAGCATTGAAATGTTGGCTATTGTATACCCGACTAAAATAACATTTTTAAAGACAGGTTTACACGAAAACGACTTTCGAAAAGGTGACCTCCGATCTCATTATATATGCAAAACCGAAAGACCCATACATACGCTGCAAATAAATGAAAGCCCTTTTCCGAAGACTTTGCACTGACTGTATACCAAGCATCTTTTAGCGTCCTGTCAGAATCTGCCGCGTATCCTGTTCCAGAATCGCCCACCTCAATGGTCCACTGAACTCAGCATCATCCACAACCCATGGTGTTACCGCAAACCTACCATCCTATTGATGTTTTCCACCATGCAAACTCTTAAGTCTTATTTCAAATGGTAGAAGCAAAACTCGAACGTACTATATTACTTCTTTGCATCCACGGACTCGTCTTGTTTCCCCCATTTTGTCACCCTCTTTGTTACAAACAAACAAATGACATAAAGTGTTGTGATCAAAGGTATTTGCTTTATTTGTATTATTTTCAGGTGATATTCAACTTCGGTCACTAAGATTTCTACTTCGGTTGAGCTCTGAGTAAGAACACTACTTCAAGGTAGGCCTTACTGTATTAAAAACAACAATAAACAAAAAAATACGTTATATTTTATATAACAACGTTATATAACATCGCCACAAAACCATTGAAGTGTCTTGTGAGGAGCTATAGCTGAACAATCATCGAGACAAATTCTGAAATATTACCTTATTTACATAGTTTTTCATTCGAGATATTATATCTTCCCAGTTATTTTAACACTTGTATCACACATTCTTATAACTACACTTTACTTTCGTCCCCGAACATCGCCTAGCTCAATTCTCAACTTCAAAAATAGTTATCAATAAATTTCATTCGAGATCAAGTATTAAGGCAATTTGTATACCTTTTTGGTTCCTCCAAAAATCGTGAAATTCGTTTCACGAGGCGTTTGAAATTGAATTTAAAAAAACTAATTTGGGTGTTTTTTGTCGTTTGTTTTAACACTCTTTGGTCATTTAAATTGAAAAATGTACCATAACGTTTGATAGTAAACAGAATAAAATGCAATGACAACAGCGTCTAAATCTATTAAAATAAAAACAAAACAAACAATCAAAAGCCACACATTAAATTTATGACAACTCACAACGTTTTATTTATAATTATACTGCAACTTTAATAAAATCCCTTTGTAATTTTAGAAATTGAGAATCAAGAGTTGAGCTTGACGATGTTTTCGGACAAGATTAAAACGCAGTTACAATGAATTTCTGGGAAAAAAGGAGAGGTGGGGTTGGCCCTACTTTATAGCTTGATTCAAAACCCGTACGACACTGTCTCTCAAAAAGGTTGTTCCGTCAAAGTTATTTTGTATGCGCAATACCCGAGAACCTTTTAATTCATTATCTTTTTTGTTGCTTCTTTTTCTGTTGAACAAAATTAGTTCCTTTTGTGATTTATATTGTCTACTTGGGGTATTTTATACAGAATGAAGTTCTTCGTGGCAACCGTTCTTTCAATCGCCCTCCTTCTGGGTAACTCTGTCAAGCTCCGAGCTTCCGTCACTGGGCCGGTTCCCTCGGACGGTGATGTTCCATCGTCTCAGGCGTGTCCGATGTGCTGCCAGGGACCTGCTGCCACACCTGGTATACCAGGCTTACCTGGTCAGGTCGGACCTATGGGGCCCTACGGCCAGCCGGGGTCAAAGGGCGACGCAGGTCAGCCGGGTCAAAATGGTGATATCGGGCCAATCGGTCCAATGGGTGAGCGGGGAGCACTTGGGAACGCTGGGCCTAAAGGTGACGATGGGATAGGCCAGCCCGGTAAGATAGGTCCGAAAGGTCTGCAGGGTGTAGTCGGAAGTCCTGGTCAGACTGGTGTCAAAGGTCAGAAGGGTGAGCCAGGGGAGACACCAGACGACTCCAACCAGCGGGTAGCATTCACCGCGGTGAGGACGAGCGCCTCGGATACCTCTACGAGTCAAGACACCCGTTTGCCCTTCCAGCAGACCGAGACGCTTCTGCCGGGTACCAGCTTTGATCCCGGGACCGGCATGTTCACGTGTACTGTGCCGGGCACCTACGTGTTTACGTTTTCTGTGCTCAAATCTTATTCCAGCAGCAGCCTGTACGTTCATCTCCGGAAGAACGACGACGTTGTTGTCTCTGGCCTTAGCAGTGATCCAAGTCACTATGAGCAGGTGTCTGGGAGCGCGGTGTTGGTTCTGCAGCGAGGAGACACGGTGGGGCTTACCATGGCCGGTATGGCGCATAGTCGTTCCACCTATCACTACACCTCATTCAGTGGCTTCCTCCTTTACCCCGAATAAATAAGAAATAATTGCTGTAACAGTAGTCGTATTAAAAACGAATAATATTCAATGTCATAATAATTAATATTTGTTTAGCGTCTTACATTAAAGTTTCAAAACACCTTACAAACGGACATAAAAACTACATGAAAAACAATTAATCAAAAGTAATATTTGTATAGAACTTGTTTTAAGTTGCGTGTGTTTTTTCTTTCCAAACTCAATATTTGTCGCAAAAGCGGAAATACATTTGATGTTTAAAGGTAGTGTACACCATTTGCAGATATCGAAAAAATTTACTACCGAATTATTAAGAAATATCTTTATTTAAAAGTAAACAATGATTGTAGGCATCCAGCAAAATGAGGGCCCTAGATATCCTGTAATTGTTCCAAAAAATTGAATTGTATAAACCAAAATTCATTCTCGCCGTCCGGCGAGCGCGAAAAAACAAAGATAACATAAGAATAACTGCTCGACGCCGGTGGAAAACAAACGCTGTTTTTCATGCTTTTCTTGGCATCCATGAATGTAAAAATTCGGACAGGTCAGTTAAACTATATTTACTATAAAATACAACCCCCCAAATCCACCCATTCCTGATAATTCAACAAATTACCAATGGTGTATACTACCTTTAATTCTAGACTTTGTTTTAATTAGTTGTACAATGTACCATCGACTAATTGTTAAAACGCAGTTATGATTTTGTTTCAATAGTCGATAATTGTTCTAAAAAGTATTGTGAAAATGTGGTCATTATTTCTTTTGCAAATATTGTATATTTTCTTTTAATCAATATTAATATTTGAATAAGACCTATTTTAAAGGTAGTATACACCATTTGCAGATATCTAAACAATTTACTACCAAATTATCAATAAATATCTTACTTATTTGAAAGAAAATAATGATTCTAGACATCCAGCAAAATGATTGCGGTAGATATCGTTTAATTGTTCCGATTTTTTTTTTTTTAACAAATTCACAATCGCTGGCTGGCGTCCGCGACAAAACCCAAGAACAACATAATACCTGCCCAACGTCGGTTGAAAAAGAATGCCGTTGTTCTTGCTTTTCTCGGCATCTATGATTGTAAAACTTCTAACAGGTTAAACGATATTTACTATAAAATACAACCCCCCCAAATCCACCCATTCATGATAATTTAAACAATTACCAATGGTGCATCCTACCTTTAAATGTTCATACATGTCCGCCATACTACTACTGGCATTTAAACATATCGTTACTGAATAAACATATTTTATGTTGTTCCAAATGTGTTTCAAAAATATACAATGTACTCTTTTCAATATTCATTTTTATTAGAATGTTCATATACTTTAAAGTTCTATTGCGGCTTAACTGGAGGTTCAAATCCAGCTAGAGTCAATGGATAAATACAAAATATAATATTTTGCTTCAATTGCCAATTTTTAAGCATTTAATAGCATCTGTATGAATACAACATTAAGGTAGAAGATTAGCATTTGCTCCATTTGGTATAAAATAAAAGAAGTAAATGCTTCAGATTTGCAGTGCTTACTCCGTTTTTTGTTAAGGTTGGGTCGGGGCTACTTGAAAAAAACAAAAGCAAATACTAGTATGCAAAATACAAGCTATTAATGGCAAAGGCTAGGAAGCGTGCCTGTCGTTCGAAGATCTGTCGTGTTGTTTGAAGTCTGCAGCAGATAAATTATCCATTAAAGACTTTTGACCTGAGCAGCGGAAGAACTTAGAATCCTTTCTTCGTGCTCAAGTTGTTTTCGTGGATTTGCCGACAGGTAATCCATCATTTTTCAGGCAGCCGGCCCCATTCTGCTCAGAGCTAGCTGGCACAAAACCACTTTACGTTAATTCATGTTTTAACCATGTAGATTTAACCATAACATTGTCAACATTCAAGCAAATACCCAGCAAAACGAGCGATAATGTAACTGATATGACCCTCCACCGATCTACTCCCGACAGTTCCCAGGACTGTTCCAACCCACAGGTGCAATTCCTCAAAAGCCTTCGTTAAAATCACTCTATAATATACGAATCAATTTTCAGTCCGATCGATCTCCGATATTTCGAGCACGCTGTATGTACTGTACGCGTACACGTATCTATGTACAAAGTACTCGTTTATAATACTGACCCCTCGGAGTGCAGTTATGACCTTTCACCTCTGTCTAAATATTCATTTTCTACTCAACGATCTACCAATAACAAAACGACTTTAAAGGTCAACTTAAGGCCCGGTCACACTGCGTCGATAACGCACGCGATAACGAGCACGGAAACGACAAAAATAATCGCACTCGTGTCACTTCAATGGAGATGGTCACACTGACACGATAACTAATGAAACCTACTAATCCCGGCAAGGTCATCAACCAGAGGCAACAGCAAGACATTATTCGTTCCACCACACGTACAACTTTACAGCCACCACCCGTCTGTGGAACAAGCTGCCCCAGCAGGTGTCGAGTCACCATGCACCGAGTCCAACCATAGTATAGTATTCAAGGCTAGTGGGTGTACTATACCCCTAGATAAGCAACCTACTGTGAACTAGCTGTTTATTTTACTTGCACGTATCTATTTGTGTATGCCTGGGTTATGTCTGCAACTGCTAGTTTGCACCACAACCTAATTGTGCGAGTATCCAGAGGAGGTTTATGCACAGTATCAGAAGATGATGATGATCAAGGAAGGCGAGCTTTAGCTTACCGGACTGTTCTTGTTTCATAGTGAACTTGATGGCGTTAGTTCTTCCCTTTGATCTCCACCTGGTCCCTCGCCTTTAGTTTCCTCCTGGTTAATGTTATCCCTTCCTTATTTGCTCTTCACACAGCGGCCGATTTCACGAAACGCTCAAGATGCTTCTTAGAAAAAGTAATTTGTCTTAACTCACGACTCGTTCTAGAATCAATTTAAAGTTACGACGGGTTTGGCACGTCCTAACTTCCATAGCCACTTGGTTGAACTCATTTCAACTTAAGATTGGTCCGAGGGTCGTCTTATCGTATTAATGCGTGCGTTAATCTATAATTATATCGTCTGGAAACCATTGCATTATCTAAGGAACAGGTTTGAAAATATGTTTGATACGTGTACACATTATTTATACGCCAACATCTAGTCGACTCTGTTTTATTGTGCAGACCTACCGTACGTGATTGCATTGCGCAGACTAGTTTTCTGGTGAAAGTTCGTGTTCTATGCACGCGCGCATGCTAGAACGGTTGGTTTGCGCGTTTCTTGTCAACGACTGTTTCCTCTAGTGGTAAAAACAAACATGAAACAGCCATTATATTGATATTTGCCATGCGTCTTTCATAAGATGGGTTTAGTGAAGTCGATCTTAGGGACAAGTCTTAGCCAAAATCTGTCTTTAAGCTGGGACTCGTCCTAAGTCCTTAGAGTTTTGTGAAATCGGCCCCTGGGCCGGTATTTATAAAGCAACTTAAGTCAAAGTACGGTGCCTAAGTCGGTACCTAATTAAAGTATATACTTAACTGGGATTTTCCCAGCTACTTATCTAAAGTATCCTACTCAAATCCACCCCTAAATCTAAGACACCTCTCGGGGGGTCTTAAGTCCAAGTGTGGTGGCATTTTAAACATAAACTCTAATCATTTCGTAAAGAGAGCTATACTTGGAGATGGCTGTGTTAATTAATTAATGCTTTTGGCGCAAATTGATAAATCAGTGGCGCGCAATGAGGCGGGAACAGGATGCATTCATTGGATACCTACAATGACATTGAATTTTATCAAAGATATTGGTCTAATCGTCGTACAATTTTAGACCTTGCCAACGTTGTCAGGGAAACCTTGGAACCGGATACTCACAGAACTCATGCATTGCCATGTAAACGGAAGTTTGCTTTCCCTTGGGCTTTTCCGTGACAGCTCTGCACTAGTGGATACCGGCCCATGCACTGTTGTTTCCAATGCAAAAAGGTATAAGCGTACGACCAACGTGTTACCCCGGATGAATGCATCTTACACAGTATGTCATCATGGTAATTCGGACACACGAGCTGATCCATCGCTAAACCGCATCAATCTACATAAAAACAATGTGAAATGTGACATAAGCCCTTGGAAACGACCTTTCGACAGATCTAGGCACCATACATGAATTGGAGTATCCTACTTAGCTATGTAAGTACTTAAGTCAAGTTGTGAATTCCAACATAAGTATGGCACTTAGCTTAGTAGGATACTTACCGCTTATGCATACCTAACTTAAGTTGCTTGATAAATACCGGCCAAATAACTAGGTCAACTGGTCACAAATGTCCAATTTGTGCCTACAAGTAAAACATACACAAAAAGTTAGGCCCTAAACAAGAAATTATTTAAAATGACACACGGTTTACAATTTAATACATGTAGTAATGTAACGGGTAATCATGTAACGTTATGTTATATGTAGTTTTCCTTTCACGCGGTGGCTATCGTTACGGCAGTTAACGATCTGATTCTCTGACTTGCCCAACCTCACATTTACAATATACTCTGGACCTTTCACTCTTGGAAACATACTATTGGATAGTCGGGTTCCAATAGTGAAAGGTCCAGCGTATTGTCAATGTCTTGCAGGGTAAGCCGGATAATCAAATTGTAAAATGATCGGATTCCCGTCTCGTAAATATTATAAAGTCACACTGATAACAATGTTGGCATAGTATGCCTAGTAAAAATGTCAAAGTAGGCTATATGCCCCCAAAAAAGCCACTGCGCATGTTTAGTATCTAATGTTAGTAGTCGGGAAAATATAGTTTCTTGAATTAATATACCGCTTTTTTCAAACCCCTGGTTTTGGCTCCGCTCTGTCTCCAGCCCAGTGTCAAACTGCATAAATTGATGCCTACGTTACGAAGACGAAGTTGGGTTTGGAAAACGGTCCAAGCTAACGTATTCAATGCAATGCTCCGTAAGGTTTAAATGACCTGGGCGAACATAGCACTAAGACTGAAATCTAGCTTAAGCTCTAGGACTAACGTTACCTTTTGTTTATACCAAGAGTTGCATGGAATTTACACGCACTGAGCACTCGACGCGCCACCCGACCTTACACGTGAAATTTGTGCGGCGTGCATGGCAAACTGATATTGGCCACATTTAAAATTACTCAAAAGTTTCTTTTTGAATTATTGTCTTATTTCCTTATCATTAAAGTAAATATTTTCTTCCATAAATAATGAAAACTGTTGGCATTTGAATGGCTTGGTTGGAAACGTTCACTGTTTTTAAGCACCAATTGAATGCATGGAGTGGCGCCCTCTGGCGGTTTACATTGATCAGTATTTCAGGCGCGCCCTGCCGCAGCATTGTTTTTCATGAACCTCGATTCGAGGCGGGTTCAGGGATCAGGCTAGTCTTTGCTAAAGACCATTGCATTCGACAGTGCGCCCGCTAACGACACCATTTATATCCCACCAGCTCCCTCGATCACGCAATAATCTTTGCAAACTGCTTAAATGGGGCATGTCCTTTTCATGCAGATTTGACCATTCGAATAATTGATATAGCATCTTCACGCAGTCAACGTTAGTCAACTACCATTTAACGGTCGCGCTAGCGCTGCTTCACAAAGAAATGTTGTGTGTCCGCGTATAATACGTGTTGATAATTGCCGTTCTGCGATCGCTGATTGGCTCCCTAGGAAAGCCTGAGGCGAAATAAGGAAAACAGTTAAACCGCTAGAAACATTTTGCGAAGACGTATGCGTGAGCGAGGGAGCTGGTCTATAATCGTGTCTTTAGCTGGCGCACTGTGTGAACTGAATACGCGACGTTCACGATCCATCTAACGCATTTGTCTTTGGCAAAGACTAGGATAAGGCCGGCATTTGTAGGTAGCACACCCTGACAATAATATACTACTACTAATAATAATAATCAGGGGAAGGGATTAATAATTGCCTTTTTTGAAGAAAAAATAATTAATAGAAAAGCACACGAACTGCCGGTAAGCGTAAACAACATTGACATTTAATTTCCATAGACGAGGTTCATTGCTTTTTGAGTCAAGCAATCTCCAAACACATGTCTATTATACCTTTAAAGCTTTACGATTTGTCAGTTGTGCATTCATCGTTCCAAGCAGAAAAAGTTATCAAAATCCCAGGAATGGTGCTTGACAACTACCCTAGCGAAGTTTTAGCTCTGTGAATGCTGTATACTCCGATAAAATAACATTCCAAGATTTCGATTTTGAACTATTTAATGGACATTTCCAAAAATGCGTCTCCGGCTGAGACGCTTTTTTCTGGCATCTTTCATTATTTTCTTAATAATTTTCACATGGAGTTTTGAGTCCTGAATATCTTCGCACCAAGAATCTTTGAACAATAATTTGGTTGGTTATTTTGGGGATAGTTGCAAATGGTATACTGTCCCTTACCTGTCATGGTTGGATTCACACACGACTCCAGAAATCGTTTATAACGAAATGTGCAAGCACAAAGTTCATTATGTTCCTTTATAATGCTAGACACATGCCAACGGCACTATATCCCTGAACTTAAGCGCAAATAACGTGTTAGTTGCGACTCCATACAAACTGCAGAAGAAACTCCATAGAAAAAGACGCGTGGCGTGACTTTGCAACTAGGTCAACTTAGTATGAAAGGGTTGCCGTGTAAAAATATATTTATTTGTTGTGGTTTAGAGTTGAAGGTGAAATCGATATCATGGCTGGTCAGGATTTTACTGGTTCATCTTCTCTCACCGGCGCTATCGATCTCAAGTTTGTCGGCATATTCTTGGTGATTTTTCTGCTGGTCTTGTGGTGGTTACACGGCCGACAGAAGAACCTTCCCCCAGGACCGTGGCGATGGCCGCTGCTGGGCAACGTTCCTGCGCTGGTCCGGGACGGCAGACACCCTCACGAGGTGCTGGCGGAGTGGTCTCGGCGGTACGGCGGAGTCATGTCGGCCGGGATTTGGATCGGAAGGCATCCTGTCATCGTGATCAGCGACATCGATGCGGCCAAGGAATTGCTGTTGAAACTAGGAGAACGACCCCTTGAAAGATCCACTATGCCAATGTCAGTAAACATCTCACCTAAACAACAAATACACGGTAAGAATTAAAGGTAGTATACGTCATTATTTTGCAAACGTAAACACAAACTAGCTACTTAATTATTATGAAATTATTATGAAATACCTATCATCTCAGCCCCAACAAACCTGCCACAAATAAACGTCAACATTATGTAATTTTGTGATCAGCTCCAAAAGCATTGAAACCCAGCATTGTTGCACAAATTTGACACAACCTGGGATATCAACAATAACCCAAATCAAGTAATATGGAAGCGCCAACCTGCAACAAATTGAATCAAGTACGTCTAAAACATTCGAAAATGAAAATGGCCCAACAACTTATTACAAAGAAGACAACAAGGGAGAGAGAGAGGGGGGGGGGGGGGGTAAACATGTTTTTAAAGCAAGGTCCAAACGGTGGTTTTCAAAATAAATATGTACAGGTAATAGGAATATGGTTTTCATGTAAATGGGGATACTTTTCGACGGCGATAAGCCATAGTTATACGTTCAAAGGTCCTAATACTAAAAGGGCCGGTAAACGCACAACACGTACATGCACATTATGTACAATGCACTTTACATTCACTATTCTAAAGCCCTGTTCGCACTGGACTTAATTTGGGCAACCTAACCGAGCCAATGGGAACAGCCTGGGTAACTTTCCTCACAGGTAACTTACCCGGGCCGCGTGGTTAGTTTAACCGAGCCAAAGGTGCCCAGGAAGATTGACCAGGTCAGTTTAACCGAGCCAGAAAATCCAGTGCAGACGCGACGTCTCGGTTAAATCTTCCATCACCCGGTCGCATCAGCCAGTGACCTTTCACGGTTAGTTTACCAATGGTCTCGGCAATTCTACCCGCGTCAATTAAATCCAAGTGCGGACGGTGGGAAGATTAACCCATCGGAATGTTACCCGGCGTCATGGTGAAGTTACCCAGAATGTTTATCCAGTGCGAACACGGCTTTACACAGTTCCTGTCTTTTCCCCGTGTGGCAAAAACAGCACACAAAGCTAAACAGAAATTAACTTTGTTCCGAGTCTGGTTCGACATGTGATAATTAAACCGTTCAGAGCTGCGATATATTTTAAACACGGAATAATGACTACTGACGCTGAGCCACGCCGAGGGCTAAACATAATACATAAGGTGCTAAAAACTAAGCAACATTTCCTGATCTGTTACAATTATGAAGTTTCTTCACCTCTGAATCTGCCACTTAAGTATAAATCCTCATTTGAGTATAAATCCCCATTGAAAAATAAATCCTCATCGGATATGTCCAAACATACTGGTTTGAATCACCATCGAAATAAATAGGCGAATGGGAGAATGGACAGTCAACTGTACATTCAACAACAACAAATGTCCATTCTTTAAAGGAATCAACACTTTTAGGATTAGAGTGACGTCACAAGAGTAGTTTAATGTAAGTTAATAACAGTCTCAAGCATCCTGTGAAATCACAACATCTGGGGTAGCACAGTACAAATCACCTCCACACGTGCCGCAAATATGAGACGAATTTTCGACAATCTGGTATTTCAATGACTTTACAACCCCTACAATTTCCAGCTTGCTATGTTATTCGTACAGTACGTTATGTATTCGATTCGTTTGCAACATGAGTCGAAGCTGGGCTTAATATGTCAATGGGTGACATTGTAATCTAGATTGATGTCTCTGATTTTAAAGTGGAAATGTGTATCTTTCAAACACACCTATACAGGGTTCCCACAGAAATCTGAAAACCATGTTTTTTTCCAGGACTTTCCAGGACTAAAATATGACAACTTCCATGACATTAAACGCCATTTTGCAGAGAAAAGTGGTTTGCAATTATTATACTGATGAACCGCTAATGTTAGTGAAACCGCTGTTTGTTAGCTTTTAAATGATAATGGCCTTTTCCTCCCCTTGCAGCTATCCGACTTACATACCTAAATAAGCGGCCCTTTAAAAACAACCCTTCCATGTTCTTGACCATGTCCATGACCTTTCAATGATTGTTTGATTTTCCCAATTTTCCATAACTTTGTTGTATGAAAACTTGTATTTCCATGACTTTTTATGACCCGTGAGAATCCTGATGTAATTATCCACGTTGGTTACACATTCTACGTTACATTCTTCGTTATATTTTGTTTGCATTGTTAAGGCACATTGTATTATGCTGAAGGGAACATATTTATCTCACTTTCAAATCAACAGGAAGTTTGGTCTTGGCCAAAGGCGAGACCGCCACGGCACAACGAAAGTTCTGCCTCGGCGCCTTTCGGAAACTCGGAGTCGGCAAGAAGAGCTTAGAGCACAAGATCAATGAGGAGGCTCGATACCTGATCGAGAGAATCGAAGCTGAAAAGAATCGATCCTTCGATCCCAACCTCACCGTCCACAAAGCGGTGTCCAACATCATCAGCGCCGTCTGCTTCGGGTCCCGTTGCGATTACGACGACCCGAAATCCGGAAAGGTGTTGCGCACCATGAGGCTGCTCTTCGGCAGTTTGGGCGTTAACTCCTTAGCGAATATGTTCCCCGCTCTAATCTTAACACCCCTCTACTCGAAAACAAGAGGATATTTTTTGTTCCTACAAGACAATATCAACAAAATTATTCAGGTAAAAAAATGTTTTTCTCAAATGTAAACAAATTGTCAGTGGCGAATCTATGGGTGTTGGGAGTTGCAAATCCCCTTCAGCCATTAAGTATATTATGATACTACAAAAACGGGGCCACACATTGACGCAAACGTTCCTGAAGCATTGCAAATTTCATAGCCAATAAAAAGACAATGACAGAGTACTTATCAATTGATAGGAACACCGGGATTCTTACGATCCTAACGAACACCGAGACATCATCGATATGTACCTCGGGGAGATTCAGGAGCAAGGGCGGACCAGCACCGCGGTCGGTACGGGGGACGACGGTGCGGCTTTCACCCATCAGCACATCTGGCGCTCGATCAGCGACATGTTTGCCGCGGGAACCGACACAACCTCAAACACCATCCTGTGGCTGATAGCTGCCGTGCTCAACCACCCGGAGGTTCAAGAAAAGGTAGAAAGCACAATCAGGTTTGGCCCAGGAACTCTCAAATCGATTTATAAGTTTAACATGGACTTTCGTAGTTCTTGGCATTTTCGAAACAAAAATAATATGCATACATGGAATAATTGCTTCTGGCAGTAATATATTCGGTGTTGCCCTTCCCCGACCTATTTTGTTTTGACTGTATACTGAGTGTTATCCTAAACAATTTTGAGAGAGAGATCGACGGATCGAGGAAAAAACAAGACTTGGGTGGGGCTCGAGCCCACGACCTCCTGTTTAATAATAATAATAATAACGGAAATTTATAATGCGCCATTATCCCCATAAATGACGCTCATGGCGCAAACAAAAATTATACCAAATCAGATGTAACAAAACAATTAAATTTAAATTTAAACTAAACGAGAATATTTTGAGTAGTCTGAAACAAATAGGTCTTCAGGGCAACTTTAAATTCAGACAGCGATGATATATTGCGAATGCTGAGGGGTAGTTTGTTCCAAAGATGAGGACCTGCGTAAGAGTTTACCAATCGACCAGGGGCCAATTTCATAAAACATGCAAGCCTAACAATTTGCCGAATGGAAACTTGTCCGTTTCTTCAAATTTTGTGAGCTTCGCCAACTTCCTCACACAACCTCACCCCTAGCCTTTTTTGATGAGGTTACCTCGCGTCAGATTGCCTAATGTTACCCTCGCCATTTGCAGCTTCAGAGAGAGATCAGTGAGGTGGTTGGAGGTGACCGGCAGCCATCTTGTGAGGACCGTCTCAGCATGCCTTACACCAACGCGGTCCTGAAGGAGATACAGCGCTGGCGACCCGTGGCGCCCTTTGCTCTTCCCTACGAGACGACTCGAGAAATACAGCTGAAAGGTTACACCATCCCAAAAGGAAGACGTAAGCATCACTATAATTGGTGCCAGTCCTTGTTTGCGTCACGTTTAAGCTGTGCATGTTGAAATGATCCCGACAGTATAATGAAGGACAGGTGTGTGTGCTGTCATAAAGAGTCTTAACCCCCCCCCCCCCCCCCCCCCCCCACCAGCACGCATGCGTGATCTGTTTTTCACTCAAACGCCAACGATAAATTGCTGTGCATATCGCCCAGTGAGAAGAGACAGCAGCTACAGTGGAAGTATACGAGTATACTAGGCTTATCAATAAATGCGGCTTTCCTAATTTGTTTTTGGCAACAGAGGTGAGCATTTTGCTGTGGGGGGTAATGAACGACCCCAGGGTTTGGGATCGACCAGAGAAGTTCAACCCTGACCGTTTTCTGAGCAAAGACGGGACGAAACTCATCCAACACGAATCGTTTATACCCTTTTCAATAGGTACGTTGGTCACAATTTTTAACTAAAACGTGTGTCCCCGAATATTCCGTGTGCTTGTGTATGGCGAGGTTGAAAACAGACTTGAATTCGATTCGAGGCTAACGACGGAACGCCAGCGCACGTACGTGCTACCATGATTCAACATTTATTAATTTGACAGTAGAACGCATTCTTGGTCGAACAAGGTCACTGTACCGACAATATACTTCCTCTGTGCCAACACTGTCCACATCCTGTTTATTAAAGCAGTTTGGTAACTTTACCTTTATCTAAACAATGAGTATTGAAAATGTGTATTTTTTTGCAGTGTAGGAATAATGTTTAATTGACGTGAATTATCTTCGGTTCACTACTATTTATACCCTCTAAAAAACAAAATGGCGTAGAAACAGCACCCTCTTTGTTTAAGATTACGGTCTGTAGACCTATTTATCGTCGTTTATAAACCTGTTTCTTATTAGCCCGTCTTGTTTGCCTTCTCGTGTCAAAGGTCGACGGAGTTGTATCGGGGAGGGGCTCGCTAGGATGGAACTCTTCTTGTTCGTCACCAACCTCTTCCAGCGGTTCACAATCAAGCTGCCGTTGGGGGCACCCAAACCGTCTATGAGGGGTGTCCCTGGCTTAACCTACACCCCAGCGCCGTTCGAAGTTTGCGCGGTCAAGCGCTAGATATTATGTAAACCAGGAACCACCGTCATAAATCGTGGAAGACAGGCAATTGTGATAAAGTGTGTTGCCCAAGAACACAACAAGCACCGAATTCGCCATCAGGGTTCAAACCCACGAAACCTTGGCACGTCGAGCACCTAAACCATTGCACCACGTTTAACATGTTTTAAACGAGAGAATTTAACTAGAAGTTACATTGCGAGCTGTTTTACAAGCATTGAAAACAGAAATTGAACTTGCGTTCTTTTAAATTAATTTTCTTGATATCTCTTTTCTTGATAGCTTTGTATAAAACGACTACAGCTGTATTTTTCCAGGTGTAAATAAGTTTGTATGCTGATGTTACAATTTTCTACTGTTTGTGATTTTTTTAGATGAGATGATGACAAATTACAGCATTCTGTGAATTGCTGTTCGATGGTACACAAAATAAGGACTTGTTTTAAACACATCAATCTCTAACGTTACGTACAATTGTTACAAACTCATTTTTTTTTAAATAATTATAATGACCAACTTTAACATGCTGATGTAGCTTATTGTCTTATTTATGCTATTTAGACCGTTCTAGGACAACAATAACTCCCAAATACCGTTTTTTTAGGGTAGCTGGACACTTAGTGAGACACTGAAATGTCTCTGAAGTGTGATATAGGCCGGACTCGAACCCCCAACCTGCAGCTTTGCTTACAGATTACAAATTCAAAGCTCCAGATCACTTGCGACCATTCTAACAGTTCATGCGTGTCACTGTCAATAGAAATGTTCATTCTAAATGATAATTTATGTAAATTAGGCCAGTGAGGCGAACGTTCATTACGGTTCCATTAAATATGCCTCTAAAATCGTCATAGTAAAACTATCCAGCGTAATTGGGTTTTTTAAGCACAACATAACAACTTAAACAAGTTGTATTCCCTTGCGCACAATTTCAAAGGAAACTAGTGATATGTCTGTTTCATGAACAGAATAATGCTTTTCTGCATTTTAATTTTTGTCATATTTGTGTAAATGTTTAATTTAATTTTTGTTTAATGTTATTGTCATTTAGTGTGTGTTTTTGTATTGAAAATTAAAAGACTTAAACAATGTATAAACCTGCCGCTAGATGGCGGTCTAACATTATATAACGTCATCGGTTATTCTGTTGTAAAGTACAACCTAGCCAGATACCATTCTCGTTGAAAGCAAATGCATACATTTTTCAGCTTTCAAATTATAAGGCCCTTCCGATTCGGACCGGAAGTAAGGGTCAGGTCATTTTGCAGGTGATATGAAAAATGAACACCCTGGATTATTCTATCAATTCCCGTAGATATCAAACACAGAGCTTTTACAGCAGATTTTGTATTGATTTTCAAAAAATAAATCTAGAAATTTGAGATTGCTTGTAATTTGATACTTGATGACATTAACAGAAAACTCGAGAGCTGTCTTAACTTTACTATTTGAAGCAAAAATCTGGAATATATCTCCCGTGGTTGATTTTCAGCAATTATTTAAGGTTTAAATGTCTTTTCATTGTAACTTCCGGTCTGGTAACGTCATCGATGTTTCTCCCTCAACTTGTTTTTAGCATAAAGCTGATTAAATACATCAATTATAAAGTGATTTCAGCAAACTTCGCCACACAATAAGTTTTTAACTAATTATTCATTCGAAACAATTTTTTTCCGCTAGGAGGCGGTATAACATTTTATGACGTCACCAATAACTTTTAAAAAAGCACAACCTAGCCATATTGACGCGACAAATTTCCCGACTTTTCCCAAAGTCGAGAATAATATTCGCGACAAAGTTCACGACTTGCCCCCAAAGTCGTGAATAATGACATCAATATTGACCTCAAATTTCGTGTCTTGACCCCAAAGTCGCGAATTTTGACGTCAATTGTTTTCCCAGCAAGCTCGGTTTTGGCTAGTCTTGCTCCAAGACCGACTTTTACCATTTGTCCGGAGCGCGCCGTACATCTATATGCAGTTCATTAATACTCCGAAAACGGGCTTATTGAGGGCGCCCTCGATTGTCACGAGAGACCAATGGATTTGTTTTAAGTTCGGAAACAAATCTCGTGCACTGAACATAAAGGTAGGATACACCATTTGCAGATATAAAAAAATAAAATCGGAATCGCCAGACGGGGATCGCAAACAAACCTATAATAACATAGGGAAAAAATGACCGACGCCGGTTGAAAACAAACGCTGTTTGTGATTTGCTCGCCATCCATAATTGTAAAACTTCAGACGGGTCAGTTAAACGAGATTTACTATAAAATACAATAATATAAAATAATTGGGGGGCAAGTCGTGAATGTTGTCAATATTCGCGACTTTTGGGAAAAGTCGTGAAATTTGACGCGAATATCGACGTCAAATTAGACGTCAATATTCGCAACTTTTGTAGAAAGTCGTGAAATTTGACGTCAATATTGACGTCAATATTCGCGACTTTAGGGAAAGTCGTAAAATTTGTCGCGATTATTGACGTCAATATTCACGATATGCGTGTCCCTCCAGGGCCACCATAGTTACGTGTTTTGGCACAGGAGATAAAATGAAGATCCTGGCTTATTAGGTCAATTTCCACAAACATCAAGTTCGGGTAACTCACGGTAGATTTGTTTTTGATTTTGAAATGTTTTATTTAGTGCACATTAAATATGACGTCACGTGACTCCTTGATGACGTCTATCTTCGAGACACATCGTTGACATAAGGGCTATGCCTGTGCCAACTCTGAATGATGTATGACAAATGCCAATGAAAAAAGTAGAGGCCATAAAGAACGTGTACAATGTTTATGGCATTTTGAGGGAACAAAAATAATAAAGAAACTAGAGCTATGTCTGTTCCACGCCATGCGCTGCAGTTTTAGAGTTTAGCAGAAACAATGCAAAACGAAATACAAAATCGCGAACAGCGACCTCACACGGCCAATTTACAAATTAACTGGATCCGACCGATGGCATTGTTTCATCCGGATATTAATAATATGCTTTAGTTTTATTTTGAGCTAGATTTCTAGCGCACGACCGGCCTCGCATGTGAAACAGATAAGTATAGGCGGGGCTTGTGGAGTGTCCAATCACACCTTGGTTAATCCCAACGTCATGCAGCTATAGGCCTACTCAGCAACATTACATTCGAAAAAACGTGTCTGACGATCTAGCTATCGATTCTGACGACGACAAGCGTTTAATCAAGGCCGTGTGACACACTGAATTCAAGCGACGGGAGAGATTTCGTATAACCGTCGAGGACGTTCTTCCAAGGGTCGGACCAATTTTCGTTCCTCAACCGCCACAAATTTCGCAGCAAAATCAGTACCTTACCCTTCCGCTGTTACCGCAAGACAACCGTCCTACAACCAAGGAGCCGCTAGGGTCAATAACAATTACCAACCATGCTGGGCCTGTAGCCAAGTCGGTCATTTCCAATACCAATGTCCCCAGAGAGCAGGTGGCCAGCGGACATTAGGACAAGTTTGAAAAGCTAAGTATAAATGATTATCGTGGCTTTGATAGCTTTGAAAAGAATTTTGAATTTGAGTCATATGCAGTCAATGAGAGATGTATCATGCGTCAGGGAGGATGGAAGTCAGCATCTTTCAAGGACATGTACATTGAAGACTCCATTTCAAACAAGTTGTCTGAGTCTAGAGCTATGAGCTTTACAATTATTCAAGGTTATTTCATTCTTAATTAAATAAGTTACTATTTTCGTTTGTGGATACGAATGTTATCCTTTTGCCGTTACCTAATTTTGAACTATTTTTCAAGCGGTGAATCCGGGCGTGTGTGACCGTAAACCAGCAAGAATAAAACATGACAAAAATGTTAGGCCTATAATTATGTAAATCAATTTTTGTTGTTGCAGGTCTGTTGCAAGTACATACATGTATGGTTTGTTATCGTGGCTGAGATGAGATTGCTCAATACGTACAGGCTGGGTCTAGGCGGCCGCCTAGGCGGTCTGTTCTTCACTCGCAAAACTCGATTTTGGCACTGATACAAAAGAACATTATTACCTCATCGGAAGTGTGAGATCGCAGTATCTTATTATGATGGTTTGTGGTGAAGACGCTTCCAATCAAATCGGAAGTAAAGGTTTAAATATTCTAATGTACATCACCACGTTATGCAGATTGTAATGTACAAATAACTGAATCGTTGCTACTCAAAGAAATTGTTTAAGTTTGTAAAGCGAATTGAATTGAATCAAATATCAAAACATATTATATGTAAACATTGTGTAGGTCATAAACATATAGACATGCTGAAATAATAAGAATTGTATGATATATAACTATTTTTCAAGCGGTGAATCCGGGCGCGTGTGACCGTAAACCAGCAAGAATAAAACATGTAAAAATGTAATATGTAAATATATTTTGGTTGTTGCAAGTCTATTGCAAGTACATGTATATGAGGCGCCAAGTGTAAAATTATTATTTAACGCTATTATTTACAAATAATTCATTATATAACATATAATTAATTATATAACATATAATTAATTATTTAACTATTATTTACATTTTATTTACAAATAATAGATTTTGCTTTTAGAAATGAGAAGGCACTATCCCATTCAGTGACACTCCCTCTCTCTTGACTTGTTTTGGCTTAAAATGGATTTTAAGCATGACTTAGTTTTTGCCGGTATGTCCGATTAAATTGTTGAGTGGGCAGACATAAGAGACTGAGTGACTATGGTCGGTTGGGTAATCAAATGTGATTAAGGGTGCGAGCAGAGGATTATGTTTGCAAATCCTCTTGATAGCAATAGCATGCTTTCGTGCCTTGCCGTGGCACTCGTCAGTTGCAAATGGGTGATTCAAAAAGAATCGAGGCTGACTCGCGGTTGGGATTGGGTATACTCCAATCTTGTAAGTTTGGTTTGAGCCATATGTTTGTTAGTCGGTTTCAAAATGTTCCTCCAGTAAGGAGAGCAATAGGTTGAGGGTTTGTTGTTCGAAAAAGCCAGATTCTGTGGGAGTGGTTTGAGCTCTTGTTTTTGCTGTGGTAGTTTAGCTCTTAGTAGTTTTCCCGAATCTGTTGTGCTTTTTTGAGGGCAATGAATGGAGGTTTCGGAAAGTGTTCCGGAAATATATGATTGCCTCGGATTATTTTCCAGTGTTGGTTTATTGCTCGATGTCTGTCACCGTGGTTTATGGCTGTTGATGGCTGTGAAGACAAATAGAGTTCGTTTTGTTTTTTCTCCAAGTGCTGATTCGAATTTATTGTGGCTTCCAGATATAATTCTAGTGTTTCACTAGAGGATGGTTTTGGTTGCCATTTTGATGATGGTATACAAGGATGGTTTTTGGAGCGTATATGTTACGCATTCAGAATGCAGTACATGTACTTAGTCTTCGATTACAAGTATTTATGCCACTTACAAGTGATTTGCGGTTTGGTTTAGCAGGAGTATAGGTACAAAGTTTAAACCGTTTCCCAAAGCAATTATTTCAGTTTGTGATAGTGTTGCTTGGGATAGGTTCGTTGTGAAGGATTGACATTGGTCTGCTAGTAAATGCAAATGATTGGAGTTGGCTCGTTTGGTATACGATTTGCATTGTTAGAGAATTGGTTAGGTTTCGATTTGATTTAGTGATCTCTTCGTTTGTTTTTTAAGTGTTGTCTTTGCCATGGTAGTTGAAGGATTTGTAGTTGGAATATAACGGATAATGTAGGGTGTGTTATATTCCAGTTTGTTTATTTCAATTATTATATATTAGAGGCAAATGACGGATGTATCTCTTTTTGAGAAGGTGTGGTAATCCTGAAAAGGACTGTTTGGTTTTGTAGTTAGAGATCGACGTACCTTTTGATGCCTATTGTTGGTTGATAGGGTCTTGTGAAAAAGCTCGAGTTGTTGAGCGGTGGGATGATCTTGACCCTGGAAGTCTTGAGCAAGCGTTTCTTGGGCTGAGCGTCTGTCGTTGGTCAGCTGGGCCTCGGTGATGGTAATAGTTGATGCTCGTATTCCTCCAGCGTAATTCTTGTGAAAAATAGCGATGTTCTTTTCTGGAGATTGCTCCAGCGATCCTGGAATAGTTTTAGAGACCGGTGTGGACGTGGTGGCTGTATTTTTACCTCGATATAAGGTGGTGGTGTGTTGGTCTCTATTTTTCCACAGGATGGAAGGGGTGATTCATCGTCGCTTGGAATGCTGTAGGGGGACTGTTGTCCGCTAGGGATGGAATTGGAGCTGGATGGAAATTGTAACAGCTGGCTGAATGTGCTCGATTTGCTTGTCTTGGACTTGCTAACAAATGGACATCGTGAGACAACGTTTTTGTTGGTATTCTCTTTTGCGTACGTAGTATGTACAGTGTGTATAGAGCCGTGGTCCGGTTTATGATACCGTATGTGATTGGTCACTGCATTGTCCAATGGGAGTGCAATTGCGTGGAAAACGTTGGGTAGTGGAAATTTTGGCCAGTGGTGTGTTTCTTTTTTAGTTTTAAAAGCCGTTATTAGCTATTTTCTTGGTTAGAAAATAGTTGAAGTTGGTGTAGGCTTTTAGATATCGTTATTCTCTATTATTTGGTGGTTGTTTGAGTAAAGAACTGTTTTCCCACCGTGTGCGGTGTTGGAGAAACACATTGTGTTCCGTTGATTAGTTTCTTTATTTTGTTAATACGATTGCGTATTTTATGTAGAGATGGTACTTTATCTTTCCCATATGTGGGTTTTATTTTGTTTGTACCATTCGATGTTGAGAATTATTTCTGTTTTTTGGGAGGCCAAATTATTGTGTGTTTAATTCCGTGGGTATTTGTTTTGTTTTGAGTTGTATAGTGTAAAAAGGGGTATAGTTTATCCGTATGCGGATAATTTATGTGTCTTTTTACTGTAAACACCAGATATAGCATGATGTTTTGGTATTTTGTGTGTATAGTAACAAATAAAAATGATGTTTTTGGGTTAAATCCGTTGGGTATTTGTTTTGTTATGAGTTGTATAGTGTAAAAAGGGTTCAGTTTATCCGTTTGCGGATAATTTGTGTGTCTTTTTACCGTAAACACCAGATATAGCATGGTGTTTGTTTTTTGTGGGTAGCAACAAATACAAATGATTTTTCCGTATGCGGAAATATGGTTGTTGGTTTTCCAAATAGGTGTGTTGTATTGTCTCGTGAATGGCAGACTGATTTTCACAAGTCTATGGATGTACTTAGAGTACGAATGGTTAGAGATGGGGGTAGCCTGAAGATACCTCGCTTGTTACTCAAGAACGGTATTCTCGGGCAGTTTTTGATGGCCTTCGACCCACAGTATCTCTGGGTGAGATAAGGAGTATTATACATAGATTTTAGAAATGAGAAGGCACTATCCCATTCAGTGACACTCCCTCTCTCTTGACTTGTTTTGGCTTAAAATGGATTTTAAGCATGACTTAGTTTTTGCCGGTATGTCCGATTAAATTGTTGAGTGGGCAGACATATTGGACTGAGTGACTATGGTCGGTTGGGTAATCAAATGTGATTAAGGGTGCGAGCAGAGGATTATGTTTGCAAATCCTCTTGATAGCAATAGCATGCTTTCGTGCCTTGCCGTGGCACTCGTCAGTTGCAAATGGGTGATTCAAAAAGAATCGAGGCTGACTCGCGGTTGGGATTGGGTATACTCCAATCTTGTAAGTTTGGTTTGAGCCATATGTTTGTTAGTCGGTTTCAAAATGTTCCTCCAGTAAGGAGAGCAATAGGTTGAGGGTTTGTTGTTCGAAAAAGCCAGATTCTGTGGGAGTGGTTTGAGCTCTTGTTTTTGCTGTGGTAGTTTAGCTCTTAGTAGTTTTCCCGAATCTGTTGTGCTTTTTTGAGGGCAATGAATGGAGGTTTCGGAAAGTGTTCCGGAAATAATGATTGCCTCGGATTATTTTCCAGTGTTGGTTTATTGCTCGATGTCTGTCACCGTGGTTTATGGCTGTTGATGGCTGTGAAGACAAATAGAGTTCGTTTTGTTTTTTCTCCAAGTGCTGATTCGAATTTATTGTGGCTTCCAGATATAATTCTAGTGTTTCACTAGAGGATGGTTTTGGTTGCCATTTTGATGATGGTATACAAGGATGGTTTTTGGAGCGTATATGTTACGCATTCAGAATGCAGTACATGTACTTAGTCTTCGATTACAAGTATTTATGCCACTTACAAGTGATTTGCGGTTTGGTTTAGCAGGAGTATAGGTACAAAGTTTAAACCGTTTCCCAAAGCAATTATTTCAGTTTGTGATAGTGTTGCTTGGGATAGGTTCGTTGTGAAGGATTGACATTGGTCTGCTAGTAAATGCAAATGATTGGAGTTGGCTCGTTTGGTATACGATTTGCATTGTTAGAGAATTGGTTAGGTTTCGATTTGATTTAGTGATCTCTTCGTTTGTTTTTTAAGTTTTGTCTTTGCCATGGTAGTTGAAGGATTTGTAGTTGGAATATAACGGATAATGTAGGGTGTGTTATATTCCAGTTTGTTTATTTCAATTATTATATATTAGAGGCAAATGACGGATGTATCTCTTTTTGAGAAGGTGTGGTAATCCTGAAAAGGACTGTTTGGTTTTGTAGTTAGAGATCGACGTACCTTTTGATGCCTATTGTTGGTTGATAGGGTCTTGTGAAAAAGCTCGAGTTGTTGAGCGGTGGGATGATCTTGACCCTGGAAGTCTTGAGCAAGCGTTTCTTGGGCTGAGCGTCTGTCGTTGGTCAGCTGGGCCTCGGTGATGGTAATAGTTGATGCTCGTATTCCTCCAGCGTAATTCTTGTGAAAAATAGCGATGTTCTTTTCTGGAGATTGCTCCAGCGATCCTGGAATAGTTTTAGAGACCGGTGTGGACGTGGTGGCTGTATTTTTACCTCGATATAAGGTGGTGGTGTGTTGGTCTCTATTTTTCCACAGGATGGAAGGGGTGATTCATCGTCGCTTGGAATGCTGTAGGGGGACTGTTGTCCGCTAGGGATGGAATTGGAGCTGGATGGAAATTGTAACAGCTGGCTGAATGTGCTCGATTTGCTTGTCTTGGACTTGCTAACAAATGGACATCGTGAGACAACGTTTTTGTTGGTATTCTCTTTTGCGTACGTAGTATGTACAGTGTGTATAGAGCCGTGGTCCGGTTTATGATACCGTATGTGATTGGTCACTGCATTGTCCAATGGGAGTGCAATTGCGTGGAAAACGTTGGGTAGTGGAAATTTTGGCCAGTGGTGTGTTTCTTTTTTAGTTTCAAAAGCCGTTATTAGCTATTTTCTTGGTTAGAAAATAGTTGAAGTTGGTGTAGGCTTTTAGATATCGTTATTCTCTATTATTTAGTGGTTGTTTGAGTAAAGAACTGTTTTCCCACCGTGTGCGGTGTTGGAGAAACACATTGTGTTCCGTTGATTAGTTTCTTTATTTTGTTAATACGATTGCGTATTTTATGTGGAGATGGTACTTTATCTTTCCCATATGTGGGTTTTATTTTGTTTGTACCATTCGATGTTGAGAATTATTTCTGTTTTTTGGGAGGCCAAATTATTGTGTGTTTAATTCCGTGGGTATTTGTTTTGTTTTGAGTTGTATAGTGTAAAAAGGGGTATAGTTTATCCGTATGCGGATAATTTATGTGTCTTTTTACTGTAAACACCAGATATAGCATGATGTTTTGGTATTTTGTGTGTATAGTAACAAATAAAAATGATGTTTTTGGGTTAAATCCGTTGGGTATTTGTTTTGTTATGAGTTGTATAGTGTAAAAAGGGTTCAGTTTATCCGTTTGCGGATAATTTGTGTGTCTTTTTACAAAAAACACCAGATATAGCATGGTGTTTGTTTTTTGTGGGTAGCAACAAATACAAATGATTTTTCCGTATGCGGAAATATGGTTGTTGGTTTTCCAAATAGGTGTGTTGTATTGTCTCGTGAATGGCAGACTGATTTTCACAAGTCTATGGATGTACTTAGAGTACGAATGGTTAGAGATGGGGGTAGCCTGAAGATACCTCGCTTGTTACTCAAGAACGGTATTCTCGGGCAGTTTTTTATGGCCTTCGACCCACAGTATCTCTGGGTGAGATAAGGAGTATTATACATAGATTTTAGAAATGAGAAGGCACTATCCCATTCAGTGACACTCCCTCTCTCTTGACTTGTTTTGGCTTAAAATGGACTTTAAGCATGACTTAGTTTTTGCCGGTATGTCCGATTAAATTGTTGAGTGGGCAGACATAAGAGACTGAGTGACTATGGTCGGTTGGGTAATCAAATGTGATTAAGGGTGCGAGCAGAGGATTATGTTTGCAAATCCTCTTGATAGCAATAGCATGCTTTCGTGCCTTGCCGTGGCACTCGTCAGTTGCAAATGGGTGATTCAAAAAGAATCGAGGCTGACTCGCGGTTGGGATTGGGTATACTCCAATCTTGTAAGTTTGGTTTGAGCCATATGTTTGTTAGTCGGTTTCAAAATGTTCCTCCAGTAAGGAGAGCAATAGGTTGAGGGTTTGTTGTTCGAAAAAGCCAGATTCTGTGGGAGTATAATGATCCGTAAAATTATATGTATATAATGAAAATTGTCTGTCAATTATATATATATAATTGCATGTGCACAATTAATTATTTACATATAAAATGTGTCCGGCGACATTATTTATATATAATTATAATGATCCATTGAATTATATATATATAATGAAAGCTGGCAACAATTATATATATATAATTGCATGTGCAAAATCTATTATTTGTAAATAAAATGTAAATAATAGTTAAATAATTAATTATATGTTATATAATGAATTATATGTTATATAATGAATTATTTGTAAATAATAGCGTTAAATAATAATTTTACACTTGGCGCCTCATACATGTATGGTCGGTTATCGTGGCTGAAATGAGATTGGTCAATACGTATAGGCTGGGTTCGGGCGGTCTGTGCGAAACTCGATTGTGCAAAACCCCGAATAATAGGTGGTGCGTGATCTAGCCTTTAAACAAGGCCACATGTCTGATAGACCCCGAGCGACTAAAAAGAGACTAATCGCGAAAACCTGAGTGAACGCCAGTGCGAATTGCCCAGACAAGTGGCCTTTATCAATCTGGTTTGGATTTCTTATGTTAACCTTTGTTTCCGACTGGAATCGCTACCGAAATGGTAGCGTCCAATCAGCGAACGTATCTCCGCGTGACGTCAGCTTATATTTGAGTTGGACTAGTTCATTTTACAAACAGGGAATGTCCAATCATGTCACTTACAATATTTAGCTCAAATCATCAGTTGCTTTCTAATTTATTGCAATTTTGCATGTAAAATAGATTTAAATGTGATATCTTGTATTTATCATTCATATATTCAACTCAGAAGCAAAATTTATATACGTTTTTTTACCTTTTCCTACATGCTTTGATATTGAACGAATCACGAACGAAGCCAACTGGGAGATCGCCGTTCCGATTGGGCGTATTGGCATGCTAATATGTATCTATGAATAATTCATGACGAGCAGTGAAACCTACATTGCAAAAGGCCTCGTGACATTCGTCACTCGGTCGCGCGTTCACCCCGGGTATCTAGACTCATCTCAGCCGCTTAGCCAGAGTCACGAGGCCTTGTCAAAAGGCTATGCGTGATCCTGTTCCGAGTGCAAGGTTTTTGGGTCGCGTTTGAGCGCGACAGCAGAGTTTCGCGTGTCAAGAACTAGACGTGGTGCCAAGTCGGTAATAAGCGGTCCACTCGGTATATACACGGGGGACGTAGCGGTTGCCTCGTTTCTAATTTGCAGAGTTCGAAGTCCAATTGTCGCAACTCGGCACTTTACTAGTCTTAAACCAGCCGTGCCGATGAATTTCGAATGGAATTCATGGATGAAACACGACTATCTAACGACTTCAAGTTATCAAGTCTAGTCAAGAACAGACCGCCCGACGCGACGAACCAGTCAGAGTCACAATTGGAGTGACCCGGATGTGCAGGGGCCGCATGCGCAGAGTTCACCAAGTTCAAGTTATTTTGTCAAGTACGGGACTTCATGTCCGGTCTGTACTTCCTCCAAAGCTCCAGGGGCCAATTTAATTGAGCTACGAAAATGCCTTGCTCAGTTAAAAAGGTTACCAGTTTAGACTCCATGTGTTTTTTCCTGGGCGCCTCCTAAATAAACCAGTTAAACATTCTACCTGGGGCTAAACCATTTATAATTGTAAGCATGTCTTGTGCTAAATCAAGTAAGTAAAATAATAATAATAATAAAGACCCCCCTCCCCCCTTTAAAAACCCAAAACAAACCAAACAAACAAACAGAACGACAGTTAAACACAAATTAGTAGAAACACATTCTGATAACTTTAGTGTTCAAGCGGCTTTGACATAAAACCCCATAAATGCGTTACCATCAAAACATAATTTCAAATCATTCGCAGAATAGTATTTTTAAAACTTGATGTGGAACTCGACAATTTGTTTTCATAATGTTTTGGTATAATAGGTTCCCTTGAATAATATCGTGGCTAGTGTCTGTTATATAAAGGGGCTCTACATACAACACGAACTGAACACTGAACAAACCACGACCGGTGTACGTCATGTTTCTATCCACCAATCATAGTTGGTCACCCAACAAGTCAGTGGTTCGAGTGGTCTTTCATTGGGGAAGTCACAATAACATACTTGTCAAGGCACTTATCTATCTAACCCGGTTTTTCCTTTAGCCTTGCTCTCTGGCTGAGATATTTAACAAGAAAATTGGCGAAGAAAAGGATAAACGTTAACAACAGCCGGATCCGAACCACAGACCTTTCGATACATAGCCTATCTCTCTACCAACTAGGCTATTGGCAACGACAGGGGTTCTTTAGAGTTTTTGTTGAATAATAGATCAGTTGCCATTGTTCTTTTCATGAATATACGTTTACGCACTACCCAGCTGCCAACGACAAAAATTGCGAACCGCTACACGTACACGTGGTCTAAATTCCTGTATTGCCATTTTGCCATGCAAACCTTCGAGTCTCATCTGTCTTCCTTTCATTGGTCAGTTGTGAGTGTCAATCACAAAGCACGCGTTTGAACGTGTCATCAACGTCTATAAAACGTCCACCAATAATATGTGTTCATTTCACAGTGTCGGTGACTGCAAGTACATTAACATGACTTCGGTCTCATGAATATTAAACGAGTCAGTGGTGCGTGATTGACAGTGCACTAGGGGCCACGCGTTTGAACGTGTCATGGATGTCTATAAAACGTCCACCAATAAGATGTGTTCATTTCACAGTGTCGGTGACTGCAAGTTGCATTGACATAACTCCCGTTCATGAATATTGAACTAGTCAGTGGTGCGTGATTGACAGCGCACTAGGGGCCACGCGTTTGAACGTGTCATCGACATCTATAAAACGTCCACCAATAAGATGTGTTCATTTTATAGTGTCGGTGACTGAAAGTTGCATTGACATAACTCCCGTTCATGAATATTACACGAGTCAGTGGTGCGTGATTGACTGCGCACTAGGGGCCACGTGTCTGAACGTGTCATGGACGTCTATAAAACGTCCACCAATAAGATGTGTTCATTTTATAGTGTCGGTGATTGACAGTTGCATTAACATAACTCCCGTTCATGAATATTAAACGAGTCAGTGGTGTGTAATTGACAGCGCATTAAGGGCCAATCACAGACCGGGCAAAGTTCCTCAGTCACTGCTTAGGAAATCACTGGCAAGTTTTTAAGCCAGGAGCGCGCGCTTCATTCCTCACAACGACCGTAACTCATCTTCGCCTTCGGCAGGAGGACAGCCAGAGATAGCCCTGAACGCAAGAACGAGATTTACAATGTAAGGTTCTGTAACAGATGAAAACAGGCTCTTCAAGTCTTGAGATGGAATTAATGTTGTATTCCTTCTTGATTAGGGGTTCTTACAAAAGTATTTTTTAGACAAAACTCGTGAATAGAGTAAGTTGTGTGTCCGATTATATTTTGACTCTGTTCTCCGGCTGTCCGTGTATAATGGTTGTATAAGGCTGTTCATGTACTTACGGTCCCCTATTTGCATCGCGGCGACGTTGCGGGCGGAGGATCCACACTCACTTGGTAAATCTTTGCACTACGAGCATGACGTATTATTGCTTGCGCTGGAGTTTTGGGTGCCCACCCATAAATCGGCTGGTTGACCAGTCAATTATTAAGTCGGATTGCCATAACGGGTGCCGGAAAGGAAGAGCTCGATTCTAAATGGTTGGAAATTGGGCCAGGTTTGCGATTCTGATGGAGGTATAGAGCCTGGATTGGTGTTCGTTTTAGGAAACGAGGTAGGAGATATCTAAATTCTTGCCGGTGGTCCAATATGGCACTGGTAAGGAGGTACAATTTTATAGGGCAGCCAGGTCATTTTGTCAATGTGAAATTTTATAATGGTTATTAGGCTGCGAAAGTGTCGTAATAAGAATTTTAGCAAGTTCGAAATTCGTTCTTTTAATACCATTTTGTGTGTTTTCACATATACCATGTTATGTAGGAATTCCTCTATGCGTGTACGTACGTTGGTGCAGTGACAGGGTCATCAGTGCTACGGGCGTGGCACATTGAGTAGGGTACGCAGTCTTTGTATTGTACAAAGCTATTGTACAAAGCTATTGTGCTTTAGCACGCGCTCAAGCATGCACGGCGCGGCACGAAGGTGGCATCGCATTCCTGCGGGATTTTCATGAAGGCGTGGGTATTGTCAAAAGGTATGTGGATATGGATAATTTATTTATTTATTATCAGTAGGCCTGTATCGGACCGGGTTTTATCATGGTTCATAATAGTAGCACTCATTAGTAATGCAAAATACCGGTCCAATTATCGGAGTATGATAATATGCCTAATGTAAGGATGGTCTAAAACGAAGAGGATGTAAGGTGGCTTTCAAAATGCAAAGCACATGTACATTTTATTTGTATTCCCTTAGCGTCGCCGTGATTGAATTTGTTGTAGCTTTCGCGCAGTATGGTACGGCTAGGCTGCGCATGTTCGGCGTTCCTAAACAATCTGAGATTTAAGGAAGTAAGGCCTATGGCAGTTTAAGCCAGCAGTCTCAGTAAACCCTTCCGGGTTATGAGTATAGGGTCAAATGGTTGTTATCCTTAGTTTGTTTCACAGTTATTAATTTGTTCTTTACAAAATATGATTTACGTTCATCTTCGTGACAATTGTGCATAAACAAAAAGAAAATTTAATCCCCAATCGGGCTGATCGAAATAATTAATTTGGTAAACTTTTAGGTAGATTAGAGAATAGCTGTGGAAAGGCCTATATCAAATAAATTTTATAGCTCTTAGACCACTGTAGCGCCAGCTTATGCAATTAGGTTAGTGAATCACCATGGGCACTAGGGGATGTTTCATATCAGATGCGACAGGTGAGTCCGTAGGTATAGCCAAGTGAGTACCAGATGTGGGGTTGTTTTTCCAGACTTTGTCTAAATTCAGATCGAGTTGTGAGAGAAACTTGTAGTCCTATAAAAGGACATGTCAGACCTTTTCGGAGTTAAAATATTATCACTGGTGACTGCAGTGGCAATACGCCATAAACATACGTGTAACTGTAAGTGCTGGTAGTAAGCGGTAGGCCTAACAAGGTTATATAGATGGATTTATCCCTCTGTGATTTGACGGATGCAGCACCGTTTATGTATCTCACGTTTCCTTTTGATTTAATCCCATATGCACAGGACATGTGACGGCTATGGTGTGGCAGGGGTCATAGTGAAACAGAAGCTTCATCATCAGAGGCACTAACAAGATGGAGGAGGTCCTTGGAGCGATAGAGGGGTCAAGCTTTGCCCTGGGTCCCCCAAGGTTTCAGAGTGAATATAGGCCTAAAAAGGAGCATTTATAGTTAGCCCCTGAAATTGTTTTATGTTTGGCACAGCCCAGGCGATCAGACCTTGATTGGTATGGGAAAGTGTATTTGGAACATTTGGACGGTGGTCTGTGCGTTGGGTTTGGCCAAGAGGTGGATGTTGGTCGGGGATTGGACGCAAGGGTGGAGTGTCCTAGGTAGTGTTGGTGGAAAGGGCAGTGGGCATGTACATTTATACGATGGGAAAATGTACAGTAAACGCAACTGTATAGGCCTAAACAGATTATATCAATTTATTTTCAGTTGTGGTTCCACTTGCAGGATTTGGTTGCTCTAGATGACTATAGTCTTGGCAGAGTGTAACAATGAGCAACAGAAGGTACAGGTCAGGCTCAAGCATAGTTTCTTGGCGGGGTCGGGCCCCGAGGTTTGCAAATACTACCTGTAAAACGGTGTCTGGGAAAGGCCTATAGTTGGCAAATGCCTTAAAATTATAATAAGGAATGTAACGCTTGGTTCACAAATAAATCTGTAAACGTGATGCCTGTGAAAATTATGCTCGGCTGGGAGAATGTCTGATCGGCAAAATGATTAACCAAGTATCCGCGAAATCTATGGAGGTGTAGCCCGGCGGGTGAACCTATGTTGTGGGAACGATTTCCTATTCACAAATTGTATGTGCATGTCAGCCAATTTTCGGTGTCGGGCGATTTATATCACATTGTGGTAAAATCCTTAGAAGAGTATGACTGAAAGTAGACAATTTATGCTGTCTAATGGACTTGAACACATGGACTCGAACTGAACGGACGTGTTTTTTCCTTGCTCCGTGCGAGTCTGCCAATATCTACTCCATCTCTTCATTAAACCTCGATTTTTCACCGTCACTGCTCTATACCAGCAAGCAGACTCTAATATCGCCACCATGCCGCCGAAAAAAGATAAAAATAAGGGCTCAAATGTGTCAACCGATGTCCCGAGTACTGATCTTCCCGCGCCAAGCACGTCAGATGACCAAGGGCCGACCACAAGATCACAATGCCCCCCATCGGACAATGAGATCTCTTGCCTGCGGCGGGAAATCAAGAACATGGCAGCTGATATTCATGGTAAGCTAGACCAAGTTATTAATAATCAACGGGATCTACTCACCAGGATGGGAAAGATGGAGGAAAATCATGAAGAGATGGAGAAATCTATCACATTCACTAACAAATCTGTGGAAGATCTTCAAGCAGAAAATATATTATTTGCCGAACGGGCTTCCAAGATGGCGAAGCAAGTGGAAGAGGCCCTGACCAAAGTTAATAAGCTTCAGGAGGCTAGTCTACAACAAGAACGCTACTCTAGGGGCTTTAATCTGAGAATTGGTGGAGTGCCGGAGACCCTTAATGAGAATCCAGCAGTACCCTACGAAACGGCAAGTGACATCTTTACAACCAAATTCGACATGCCAAACATTGCAATCGAGAATGCACATCGGACTGGTCGCTCAGCAAGATTTGCATCAGATCTGACAGACAAACCTCGTCATATCCTTGTCAAATTCCTGTACCGGACGGAGCGACTACAGGTCCTGAGGAACGCCAAACGAGCCCTTGCCAACTCGCCCTTGTTTCTCCTGCAAGATCTTCCTGCCGTCGATGTTGTCAAAAAGCGAGACCTGCGGGATGTCATGAAGAAAGCCTACGAATCCGGTGGCAGGCCCGTATTTCGTAACGGGGATCTGTACATAAACGGCCAGAAGTACATCAAGCCCGAAGGAAAGCAATCTTCTACATAAGATCATATCCCAATCCAAGGGTTTACCGGTAATCTTAAATTATTTTCTGTAAATCGACGCAATGTGATTATTTTTTATTACGATTCTCTCGGAGCAAGTATTGCCACATGTTTTTTTTTCATTATTCGTTCATGGCTTGTGTTTATAAATGCATCTTGTTAGGACCTACTGTTTGTTACATCACTATGGCTACCACCACCATTAGCTTGCACAAAAACATGACAGCTGAGGAATGTTATTTATCTCTTACTAGGGTTATTGTTCACTTGTACTTCTTTATTATGGTTAACAATGGCTAGTACCTGTGAACTATGCAGTAGTCAACGACCGTGCCACCAGCACGCCTTACCCTTTAATCATTTAGAGGATGACTTGGATTTCCATGTCGCCCTTGCAGAACTTCAAACTAACCACAAATTTAATACTGATAGACTCTCAAATCTCCGACTCAATCCTCTTATTTTTAATAACCAGTTTCCAGGGAACTCTGATAATGATCCTGACAGTAATTTTTTTGGCAACATAAGTCAATCCTCAGATTAACTGCAGAAAAGGGCAATTTGTATTGTATCTAAGGTCCACTTTAACGAACATACCACTCCTTTATTTAAGAAATATAACCTTTTGTCTCTTAACAATATCAATGTCTTTCAACAAGACGTTTTTATGTATAAATTTATAAATAACCAACTTCCTGAATCGCTACATAACCTGTTTCAACGTAACAGATCTATACATAATTATAATACTAGGACTGCATCCAAAATACACATACCTCTTGCTAGAACAACTCTTTCTCAACATACTATTTTTTTCTCTGGACCCAAAAATTGGAATTATCTATCATCGTCTGTAACTAATTGCCCTTCAATCAATACGTTTAAATGTAAATTGAAATCATTCCTACTCAACTCCCAGAGTACTTAATTTATTGTCATCTGTTAAGTTATTTTAGCCAATAATAATCCGTTTTGCTTAATATCAAGTCCATACTTAATATGTTTAACCGATCCATGTATTATTTAATTATGTGATCACGACTAAATATTGTAATAGGTGTTTTTGTCTTATCTTGTCCTGTTCTGTAGGGCACATCCGCCACAAGCTTTTGCTTTCTAGGATGATGCCTCCACACTTGTTTTTAATGTACATGTATTATTCAATGTAATTAAGAGTAAGAATGTGGAAATAAATGTTCTATTGAATTGAATTGAATTAATAAACGCGAGCATCGCAGCAATTGACAACTGAGCGTCACAATCGAAAAGGATTTTAGATCATTCGTTCGAGTACGTGCTGCGCCTATGGAAAATAGTTTTGTAATGCTTGGAGAAAACAAAGGCAGGCCCCGCATACAGATGTTTTTTGCTAAAAGGAAGTCTTCGGGAAAACTATTCATCTTCTATAACAAATATTTATTTCGATTACCTATTTTCTGGCTGTTGAACCTTTGCTAGGCAAAATGTAGCGTGAGTTACCTTTACGAAAGTTGCCACCGCGGTATGTTTGGGTCCAAAACAAAAAATGGATTTTCAAATCATCTTAATAAAAGGATTAAATTGCGGCATAACACTTTTATAAATTAAATTTTGTAAAGTACTAAATTGAGTTGGTTTTAGCTAAACAAAATTGAAAACGAAGGTTACCGGTGATAAGCATTTACATAAATAATGGGGTCCAGTGTGAACGAAGTAGTTCATTTTTTATTATTAAAGGTTTAAGGTCAAGTGTTGATCATAAAACCACTTTACATCAGGAACCCACGAGTGCCAAGAATATAATGTATACGTGTAAACTGTCGATAGAAAGCGCTCAGAATGTAACATGCGCGCGATGGCGCAGGGCCGTTGCAGAGGGGCGCGCCCTCTGAATTTGATCTATTCTCTCTATAACTCAGGATTTATGTACTTTCAGTCGATCTGGTCAGCAAAGGAAATCATCGAGAGGAACAAACTAAACTCCTCGACGGATTTAATAGACAGACGTGTTGGTATGTGTACATGTATAGTGTATGTATATATTTGCATATGTGTGTGTATATGTATGGGTATGGGTATGGATATGGATAAGGATATATAGATGCATAGAAATATGGATAGATGTATATGGATGTGTATGGATATATTATATGGATATAGGGATATATAGGAATATGTATGGGTATAGATGGATGGAAAGGCAAGGAAAAAGGCAAGGAAAAAGGCAAGGAAAAAGGCAAGGAAAAAGGCAAGGAAAAAGGCAAGGAAAAAGGCAAGGAAAAAGGCAAGGAAAAAGGCAAGGAAAAAGGCAAGGAAAAAGGCAAGGAAAAAGGCAAGGAAAAAGGCAAGGAAAAAGGCAAGGAAAAAGGCAAGGAAAAAGGCAAGGAAAAAGCCAAGGAAAAAGCCAAGGAAAAAGCCAAGGAAAAAGCCAAGGAAAAAGCCAAGGAAAAAGCCAAGGAAAAAGGCAAGGAAAAAGGCAAGGAAAAAGGCAAGGAAAAAGGCAAGGAAAAAGGCAAGGAAAAAGGCAAGGAAAAAGGCAAGGAAAAAGGCAAGGAAAAAGGCAAGGAAAAAGGCAAGGAAAAAGGCAAGGAAAAAGGCAAGGAAAAAGGCAAGGAAAAAGGCAAGGAAAAAGGCAAGGAAAAAGGCAAGGAAAAAGGCAAGGAAAAAGGCAAGGAAAAAGGCAAGGAAAAAGGCAAGGAAAAAGGCAAGGAAAAAGGCAAGGAAAAAGGCAAGGAAAAAGGCAAGGAAAAAGGCAAGGAAAAAGGCAAGGAAAAAGGCAAGGAAAAAGGCAAGGAAAAAGGCAAGGAAAAAGGCAAGGAAAAAGGCAAGGAAAAAGGCAAGGAAAAAGGCAAGGAAAAAGGCAAGGAAAAAGGCAAGGAAAAAGGCAAGGAAAAAGGCAAGGAAAAAGGCAAGGAAGGGAAAAGTGGAAAGGAAGGGGAAAAGGCAAAAGGAAAAGGGGAAAGGAAAGGAAACTGAGAAAGGAAACTGAGAAAGGAAACTGAGAAAGGAAACTGAGAAAGGAAACTGAGAAAGGAAACTGAGAAAGGAAACTGAGAAAGGAAACTGAGAAAGGAAACTGAGAAAGGAAACGGGAAAAGGAAAAGGAAAAGGAAGGTGGAAAACCCGATTGGTAGACATAATGGGGGAAAACCCCCGAGATGATGTGGGGAGAGCCCCAGGTATTGATGTGGGGAAAGGCCCAGATTGGGATATGCATTTGTAAAGAGGAAAATAGCCCCAGTGAATTAAGGAGGGAGGTAAAGGGATATATTTTTGTCTTTATATTTGTATTAGTTATTCGGCCACGAATGGCAACATTCGAATGAATATGCCGGTACAGAGAGTAGGATAATGTAATAAAGTGATGTAGCAGCACAAACAGGGGCAAAGCAAAGGGTTATGAATATTAGACGGCAATGGGAAGTCAAGGTGTTGCAATAGAAGACAAAACGGAAACGAGACAATACCGACATAATAGTCAGGAAAGGTGAAAGGAATAATGAAACGGGGATTTACGGTATTTATGGTAAATTGAATGTAAAACTTTTAAGATTTGATGCTTGTAGAGATTGCTCAATAAAACAGATGCATGACAATGGGGGGAAACAGCCCCAGTTATAATGGCACGGGATTTGTTTGTGTGTTCTATATTCCCCTTAAATTTGAGCTAAATAGGCCGATTCTGTAGACCACGCTCCCCGGAAGGTCGACAACTCGCAGGGTATTATTTTGACGTCTGATCAATTGGTTGCTATGCTGTCCGGTTAGATTTTCGCCTTCCGCTTGTGGGAAAAATACGATATGCCCATTTGGTTTTAGTAATGGTCGAGTGTTAAATGAAACATTTGAGCACTTTAAGGTTTTAGTTACCTGCTTCTATACAATCACGCTAAGGTTAAATTGCACTGTGCTAGTAATTGAACATGTACATGTACACGTCACGCTACAAGTACTTGACGGGCGCGGTCCACTCTATACATTTTGATGTCCACGGTGTTTTGTACATTTTGAGAAATAAAACAAACAAATGGGGAGATGAACCCCGGTTATAAGAATGAGATAATAAAACATCTCGGGAAAATGAGACAAATAATAATAATCTGGAATGAGTACCGTAAATAAAGGGAGCAAGCCGCAAAATTAGGCAGAGCGGATTATCAGAAGATAAATATCTCTATACAAATATGGCAGCAAATAGCATCGGGAAGAAACGCATGCGTGAAAATGTATTTATACAAAATTAGAGAATGGAGTCCCTATGTATCGACAATTTTGTTTTCTCCGTTGTTTTTACGATTTGACCATGATGTTGTGTCCAGTTTTGCCCTGCTTTTGTAGAAAAGGGCCACTGTCGGCCAATCATCAAGAATGATTTAAATCGTGAATTACATACTTTGGTGCCGATATGCATTAGTAGATAAAATATTTTCAATTGTTAGCTGAGCTGACCGTTTCGCATAAGAATGTTTTGCAGGAAGGACTCTGGTACATCGAAGTGAGGGAATGCAGTAGCAAGCACTGACCTTGTTCGGCACGCAAGACGACGGGCGTGTAGTTTGATGATAACGCGCTTACGAGGGACGAGGGAAGGATGCAAGTCAGGATTAGAACTTCGGCAGCTCAATTGGGTATTCTTCAAGACAATGGCCTCGTCTGGCGCACTAATTGAAGAGGTAGCGATGGAGAAGGGACATCCAGAAAGATACTGGAGATTGTGAGTATTGTTTGAAATGAAGCAACACGGAGATGCTGCCTGTGTCCCGTGAGGGCTGGTAAGTAATAGCTCAGACTCTTTTTCGATTGCTCTTTTTTGCCGTCGAGACTTGGTGTTCCCCAAGTTCATGTATGCTGCATTTTATGTTTCTCTTACAGGCTGTGCAACAGGATAGGGAATGCGAAAATAACATTTGAGAACGCGAATAATTGGAGAACTACATTTCGGAGAAGGATGCATACGGGGATCTTCTGGCGTGATTTGGTAGGCGTATGGCACTATTTTTGCCGCTTCTTTCGGACATCCGTATCGGTGAAGAATATAAAGAGGTTTAATCGGCTTAGGGCAGTTCGTGCCCCCCCCCCCCCAAAAAAAAAAAAAAAAAAAAAAAATAATAAAAAAAAAAATATAAAACAAATAAAATTAAATACAAATACAAATAAAATATAACGAAATAATTAAATAAATCGCAGGCGGAAATAAAAGGAATACCACGCCACAACTGGTGATTTACAGATTAGTTGAATACAAACAACCGTTTGAGGTCTTGGCAGCGGAGCGTCTACCACAAAATATAGCCAGGAAGGATTGTGATACACGTAGTCCCATGTGGCCGGTGTATTTCGAAGTTTGAGCGACAATGCACAATCTTTTAAGTCATATCTCTTCTGCTGCAGTAAGTTCAATGGAAGCCAGGTGTGGAAGTCCAAGTTTCGTGGAGATCATGTCACGTCAACATCAGGGAAATAAAATGTCTACACGTTTATTCCAGCTCCCTGGCTTGGTCTACACAATGGTTCAACCGCTTCAGACGGAGAGTCCAGGAGTATGAATTTCGAAATGATAAAATATTTATAAAAGATAGCAGAAGAGCCTCGACGGACGACTGGGCAGGAAAGGCAAATGGTTTCCTTAGGTTTATGCGACGGAGGATATACGTTCTCATTTTAGGGGGTTGTGTTGTGTTGTTTGTTTTGTTGTTGTTTGTTTGTTTTTTGACAGGTTCACATACACGAGGCCACGCCAGCATGAGGAGTTATGTTCAGCGGCAGGCAAATAAACGGGGTATACAGTAAGACGTTTCTTGGTTAAACAGACGATCGGAGATAGGGGAGGTAGTCGGCGCAGCCGGAAGTGAAATTGATACACTCGTATTCGGTTGAGGTTGGATTATAGGATGCTTTAGGCAAATCCACACAAGTCCAGTTTATATGTACAAGGTATCATTTCACATTTGAGGGAATTCGGATGGCGCGGGTCGACTCGGATGAGGATGTCCTTTGATTTAAAGCAACCAGGAGGTATAGTGGACAGCTGCCAAATTTCGCCGATGGATGGGCTCGGTGAGAGAACAGTTTTCCTCGAATAAATTGCTGACGGGCAGGGCGAGAGGTCGTTATAGGCAGCTCAGGATTCAGCATGCATTGTAAGAATAGTCAAGATGCTATAATCCATCTAAGCAACTTGTTGGGATAGTGCCTTCACTAACAGGCCAAGTGCAGAAGCGACATCGGGTGGCAAAGCGAAATTAAGAATTGGTTGGCTACAGCAGATATGAGTACAATAGCAAAAGGTACAATGCAAAAAAGGTAAGGCAGCTGGAAACGGCTCTCTGAGGAATAATGTAAGGTGCTGAGCTTCTTGCGGTAGTGTGCAAACAAGGATGGTACCTACAAAGCATGGGCTTGGCCTCATTTGAGGGTCTGCGGCAAGCGGCTAGAGGAGCCTGTCGGCAGGGAACAACACCTCAAGATCCTTAACTGGTAGACAATTAATAGATGCAGAAATTATTGGTGGCATATGCTGTGTATCCCGAGGAGAATCACGGGTAAGATTAGGGGTGAGGCGTGGGATGAGATGTGGGATGAGATGTGGGATGAGATGTGGGATGAGATGTGGGATGAGATATGGGATGAGCTATGGGATGAGATATGGGATGAGATATGGGATGAGATATGGGATGAGATATGGGATGAGATATGGGATGAGATAAGGGTTGGGTGTAGATGAAGAGAGCATAGGGGAATGGATTGGGAGTCTAAGTTCGGAGCGAAGAATCCTTCCCCCCATTTCTAAGATCAAATGTGGACTCTGGAGTCCGAACAAAGCAGCGATGCAAATACTTTACTATACAGGTACAAATGTATATACCCTTGGTACTATGCGTGATGATCAAGCTGTTCCACCATCCTTCTGACATGCTTCAATGAGCACACACAGCCTATACATGCAATCCTACCCAGTCAGTGTGCAGGGTACTCGTTAATGAGGCGTATCGCTAAAGTTTATTTGCAACGATTTGACGGTCAAGGACCATTTGATATTTGGCGAGTTTGCGCGGGGTTTCAGTACCCCTTTCACACAAACCATTTCCCAAAAAAATTTCATTTACAAAAATGCATTTTACCCTGTTAAATTTCCGGAAAATGTGTTAAATCGCCATGTGAAATGTGCCGAAAGTCTTGGACTTTTTTGGGAGTGGCTCCACATTTTGGGTGCTCCTGACTGTTTCGAGATATTTAGGGGAAAACTGTGGTGTTTGTCAGTGTCGCAAAACGTAACGCGTTTCAACGATACCGAAATAACTTCTGCAAGTTTTTCCATGAGCAAACATTTTGATGTCAAACTTTTGCAAAAATCACACATTTTGCCGTGAGACTAGTTACACTTGTGAATGGGTTAGCCACTGGACTACTGGCACCGGTGAATGGGTTAGGCACGGGACTACTGGTACTTGTGAATGGGGTAGCCAATGGACTACTGACACCGGTGAATGGGGCAGGCACTGGCCTACTGGTAGTACTGGTGAGTGGGGTAGCCACTGGACTACATACACCAGTGAATGGGTTAGGCACGGGACTACTGGTACTTGTGAATGGGGTAGCCACATTCCTTACATGTCGTCATCCCGCGATATATTATCTCAGGATGTCGTCACCCCACTTTCAGCATGTCGTCATCCCGGGATATATTATCTCTGGATGTCGTCATCCTACTTTCAACATGTCGTCATCCCGCGATATCTTATATCAGGATGTCGCCATCGTACTTTCAGGATGTCTTCATCACGCGATATATTATCTCAGGATGTCGCCATTACGCGAACAAATATCAAAGGATGTGGTCATTTATTATGTCGTCATCCTGAGATAAAATATGTCAGGATGTAAACAAGTCGGATGGCACTTCCAGAGCTCCGTATTTTATGGGTTCATGAAGTTGTCATTTTGGATAATTACTATGTTCACATAAGTATTCAGTCACTTATATGCTTTAGAAAATGTTATTGAAATAAGGATATGTAAGTAGAATCACCAAAATAAACTTTTCAAAAAAATAAATAATAATAATATACCCAAATATAGGAATAAATATATTACGCGGCAGGGATTAACGATTTATGCAAATTAGTCATATTTCCACCACTTGGATTTTGTGAGATTTTTAGTATGTTATTCTAGGGAGATTATAGAAGTGCCCTGTGGTGAAAAATATTATATTGCAATTTGTGTGGGGTCAACAAAAGAAAATTAAATATTTTCCCTGGACTACTACGCGAGATAGTTTATAGTGACTTTCCTCAGTCGGCCATATTAAGCAATGATCTAAAGTTAATTACAAATGAATGTCAGTCTTCTCTGATGCTTAATGCATATTCAAAAATTGCGATGTTATTCTAGCTTTCTGTCCAAAATAGGAATAAGATATGTAACTACCAACTTCGGATACCTATTAAATTTTCATTGAGATTCTGTCTTATAAATAAAAGAGTATAAATAAACATTATTTTCCAAAATATGCAGCAGTGGCAACAAAGTCTAATATTGTAATCTCAAATAACAATTCTGAAAATGACAGGCTATAAACCTTACCGGTGAATGGGGTAGCCACTGGAATACTGGCACTGGTGAATGGGGTAGCCACTGGACTACTGGCACTGGTGAATGGGTTAGGCACTGGACTACTGACACAAGTGAATGGGTTAGCCACAGGACTACTGGTACTTGTGAATGGGTTAGGCACGGGTCTACTGGCACCGGTGAATGGGGTAGCCACTAGACTACTGGTACTTGTGAATGGGTTAGCCACTGGACTACTGGCACCGGTGAATGGGTTAAGCACGGTTCTACTGGCACCGGTGAATGGGGTAGCCACTGGACTACTGGTACTTGTGAATGGGTTAGCCATTGGACTACATACACCAGTGAATGGGTTAGGCACTGGCCTACTGGTACTTGTAAATGGGTTAGCCACTGGACTACAGACACCGGTGAATAGGGTTAGGCACGGGACTACTGGTACTTGTGAATGGGGTAGCCACATTCCTTACATGTCGTCATCCCGCGATATATTATCTCAGGATGTCGTCACTCCACTTTCAGCATGTCGTCATCCCGGGATATATTATCTCTGGATGTCGTCATCCTACTTTCAACATGTCGTCATCCCGCGATATCTTATATCAGGATGTCGCCATCGTACTTTCAGGATGTCTTCATCACGCGATATATTATCTCAGGATGTCGCCATTACGCGAACAAATATCAAAGGATGTCGTCATTTATTATGTCGTCATCCTGAAATAAAATATGTCAGGATGTAAACAAGTCGGATGGCACTTCCAGAGCTCCGTATTTTATGGGTTCATGAAGTTGTCATTTTGCCATGCAAACCTTCGAGTCTCATCTGTCTTCCTTTCATTGGTCAGTTGTGAGTGTCAATCACAAAGCACGCGTTTGAACATGTCATCAACGTCTATAAAACGTCCACCAATAATATGTGTTCATTTCACAGTGTCGGTGACTGCAAGTACATTAACATGACTTCGGTCTCATGAATATTAAACGAGTCAGTGGTGCGTGATTGACAGTGCACTAGGGGCCACGCGTTTGAACGTGTCATGGATGTCTATAAAACGTCCACCAATAAGATGTGTTCATTTCACAGTGTCGGTGACTGCAAGTTGCATTGACATAACTCCCGTTCATGAATATTGAACAAGTCAGTGGTGCGTGATTGACAGCGCACTAGGGGCCACGCGTTTGAACGTGTCATCGACATCTATAAAACGTCCACCAATAAGATGTGTTCATTTTATAGTGTCGGTGACTGAAAGTTGCATTGACATAACTCCCGTTCATGAATATTACACGAGTCAGTGGTGCGTGATTGACTGCGCACTAGGGGCCACGTGTCTGAACGTGTCATGGACGTCTATAAAACGTCCACCAATAAGATGTGTTCATTTTATAGTGTCGGTGATTGACAGTTGCATTAACATAACTCCCGTTCATGAATATTAAACGAGTCAGTGGTGTGTAATTGACAGCGCATTAAGGGCCAATCACAGACCTGGCAAAGTTCCTCAGTCACTGCTTAGGAAATCACTGGCAAGTTTTTAAGCCAGGAGCGCGCGCTTCATTCCTCACAACGACCGTAACTCATCTTCGCCTTCGGCAGGAGGACAGCCAGAGATAGCCCTGAACGCAAGAACGAGATTTACAATGTAAGGTTCTGTAACAGATGGAAACAGGCTCTTCAAGTCTTGAGATGGAATTAATGTTGTATTCCTTCTTGATTAGGGGTTCTAACAAAAGTATTTTTTAGACAAAACTCGTGAATAGAGTAAGTTGTGTGTCCGATTATATTTTGACTCTGTTCTCCGGCTGTCCGTATATAATGGTTGTATAAGGCTGTTCATGTACTTACGGTCACCTATACAGGTACAAATGTATATACCCTTGGTACTATGCGTGATGATCAAGCTGTTCCACCATCCTTCTGACATGCTTCAATGAGCACACACAGCCTATACACCCAATCCTACCCAGTCAGTGTGCAGGGTACTCGTTAATGAGGCGTATCGCTAAAGTTTATTTGCAGCGATTTGACGGTCAAGGACCATTTGAGATTTGGCGAGTTTGCGCGGGGTTTCAGTACCCCTTTCACACAAACCATTTCCCAAAAAAATTTCATTTACAAAAATGCATTTTACCCTGTTAAATTTCCGAAAAATGTGTTAAATCGCCATGTGAAATGTGCCGAAAGTCTTGGACTTTTTTGGGAGTGGCTCCACATTTTGGGTGCTCCTGACTGTTTCGAGATATTTAGGGGAAAACTGTGGTGTTTGTCAGTGTCGCAAAACGTAACGCGTTTCAACGATACCGAAATAACTTCTGCAAGTTTTTCCATGAGCAAACATTTTGATGTCAAACTTTTGCAAAAATCACACATTTTGCCGTGAGACTAGTTACACTTGTGAATGGGTTAGCCACTGGACTACTGGCACCGGTGAATGGGTTAGGCACGGGACTACTGGTACTTGTGAATGGGGTAGCCAATGGACTACTGACACCGGTGAATGGGGCAGGCACTGGCCTACTGGTAGTACTGGTGAGTGGGGTAGCCACTGGACTACATACACCAGTGAATGGGTTAGGCACGGGACTACTGGTACTTGTGAATGGGGTAGCCACATTCCTTACATGTCGTCATCCCGCGATATATTATCTCAGGATGTCGTCACCCCACTTTCAGCATGTCGTCATCCCGGGATATATTATCTCTGGATGTCGTCATCCTACTTTCACATTTTGCCGTGAGACTCACAATATGATGACGTCATAAGTGCAATAACTCTGGTTTGTATAAATTTGTAACACGAATTAGTGCTAACACGAGCCACAATCCCAGGCGAATAAACCAGTCTGTCAGTCGGGAGTCTCCTAACTCTTGTTAGTTATACATGAAATATCATACGACGTCGGGGTGTCAGTTCCCGTCACGCTGCATTGCAGTATCCATCTTGCTTTGCGTGATTGGTGAACGCGTGTGAGGGTTTTGCGTCTCGACCAATCACGTACGCGCTCTTGTGCAATTCGCACATTTCTACGACGTAGTATTTTGTGAATTTGGAAATCGCAAAGTTTAATATTTTTTAGGTGCTCCTGACTGTTTCGAATCATCTCCAGAAATACGGTCAAGGGGTTTGTCAAGATGAATAACAAAACTTATCACATGTATAAATGATTTGTCTGCACGATTTATTTTCAAGAAAAAACAACCGTTTTACTTCGACCGTCAATTCTGTACACTGACGTCAATATTTCCGCCCTTATATTCTACCAAAATGATCTTTAAAAATCTATTAAAAAGCAATTAAATCAAGCATTGAAATGTTGGCTATTGTATACCCGACTAAAATAACATTTTTTTAAGACAGGTTTACACGAAAACGACCTTCGAAAATGTCATCTCCGATCTCATTATATATGCACAACCGAACGACCCATGCATACGCTGCAAATAAATGAGAGCCCTTTTCCGAAGGCTGTGCACTGACTGTACCAAGCATCTTTTAGCGTCCTGCCAGAATCTGCCGTGTATCCTGTTCCAGAATCACCCACCTCAATGGTCCACTGAACTCAGCATCATCCACAACCCGTGGTGTTACCGCAAACCTCCCATCCTATTGATTTGTCCACCATGCAAACTCTTAAGTCTTATTTAAAATGGTAGAAGCAAAAGTGGAACGTACTATATTCCTTCTTTGCATTCACGGACTCGTCTTGTTTTCCCCCTTTTTATCACCCTCTTTGTTACAAACAAACAAATGACATAAAATGTTGTGATCAAAGGTATTTGTTTTCTTTGTGTTATTTTCAGGTGACATTCAACTTCAGTCGCTAAGATTTCTACTTCGGTTGAGCTCTGACAAAGAACACTACATCAAGGTAGGCCTTACTGTATTAAAAACAAAAACAAACACAAAATTAACGTCATAGTTTATATAACAACGTTTGTAATGGTCTTGGTGACCTCTCCTGTTGCTTCCCTCCCTGGTGGTTGGGGGCGCTCTTCATGTTTTGCAGTGCCTCCTCGACCAGTTTATTCCAGACAAGTGGTGGCGCTATTCATTGGGACCAGGGAATAACCTTTTCATGAACATGTAACAATCAGAAATTCTTTGGACATAATTCTCGGGACCTTTTTGTTAATACATGTACCAGACCTTTATTCAGCAGACATCACTGAGTCCACTCACCGAGTATTGGTTGTTGCCCACCCTAGATCCACAGTCATGTAGGTTTAACTTCGTTTTAGTGATTATTTTAAGGATTTCTTTGTAATCACCAAGTGTTGAGATGACATACGTTTATACTACGTATTTAGATTTGAGACATGATCGTAGTTAGTTGCACCTTTGTTGTAATGTCAAGATATTATAATAGTTCTGCAATTAGTTCTTTCCACAGTTACCATAAAGTTCACTCTTACAATTTGTTAAGGTTTAAGAAGATTTTCTAGACTGTTTTATGAGCAATCCCTGTATTTAATATCTGTTCACTGAGCTCTATTTACATTCATTCTGTGGTGCTAACCCCCTCTCTTTAGGACTTGCTTAGAAGCTTTTGTCCAGATTAAGTTCTCCCTTCAAGTACTTACCTTTCTCTTTTTATGTAACTCGGCCTTTGTCACACTATTGAGCTAAAGTTATTTTGTGTACTTTGTTACAGTTCACCGCGTGGAATAAAAGATACATGGGATCCATTGCTCTGACCCTTGGCCGTGTTTTCCTTCTATTTCCGTGGTTGACACTCGCTGGTGAATGTTAGTTACCGCCCCCCAAGCTACACTTTCCTGAAACCAGTACAGTGAAATGACTGTGTAGAAATTAACTACGTCAGTGCAACTTGTGACTGGACAAAATGGACTCACTACTCCGCCCTCAAAGAGAGCGACATCCCACTCCCAGAGCCTTGGCTGCCAACGTACAGAAAGCAGAAAGCGTACTTGTTGGTCTGTGGAGGAAAACACGACAAACCCTGAATGATCTCCAAACCCTACCAGTCGAGGCGGACACACGCCAAACCACTCTGAAGTCAGCCAAAGATGCATTCCATGCATATTCCGAAGCATGGACCGAACTAAAACAGCTCTATGACAAAGACCAGTCATACCATGAAGACGCGCTCCAGACAAAAACAACCTTCTTGGAAAACAGTAACTTTGCCAACAAGATTATCATACAAACCACAGAAACGGCACATTCCCTTGCTCTGGAGACCAAGTCCAATTCCTCAAGACGATCCGGGTCCTCTGTACGCAGTTTCAAGTCGCGATCCTCGAAGCCATCTTCTTCCTCTTCCCTCAGTGCACGAGCCCATGCCTTGGCCTCTGCTGCTGCTGCTGACAAAAATGCTGCTTATGAGGAGGCAATTGCCAAGCGCTCAGCAGAGATGGCAGCTCAGCAAGCCACCAGACAACTGGAACAAGTAAGACATGAATCCGAAGCAAGAGTAGAACACGCGAGAAACGAGTTTGAACGAGAGATGCAACAAGCAGCAGCTGTGGCCGACATTCAAGTCCTACGAGCCCAACAAGCAGCAGCCGTTGAACGAGCTCGTTTTGACGCTCTTATACAGGCGGAGCAGGAAGAAAGCCAGATACCAACAGCTACAACACCAGAGCAATCCTCCAACGACCATGCTTTGTACTTCCGTACAGAGACCGAGAGCGAAACCCAGCCTCCAGTCTCCATTCCACTCCAAGCCTCGGCCCCGATGTTTCAACCGATAAAGAGTAACACCGCTCCTCCCCCTAATCCGGCCCATGTGACGCAGTCTGTCATGCAAACAGAGAGAAAGAAAACCGAACCCGACGGCAGTTGGATCACCCTCACAAAGCAGATAAGTGAAACGCTCGCACGACAACGACAACCAGCCCATGAGCCGGACATGTACAACGGAGACCCCATCATGTTTCATCCCTGGCGGTCCTCTTTTGAAACAATGGTGAATCAGGCGGAAACCCCTGCAACCCAGAAACTGGCATTTCTAGCCAAGTATACCAAGGGAGAAGTGAGACAGCTTGTAGATCGTTTCCGCCATCGCTACGTTTCAGATCCAGAATGTGCATACAAAGAGGCTTGGAAAGAGCTAGAGTACCGATTTGGAAACAAGACAAAGATAACCTCTGAGGTCATCCACAGGCTGTCCAGCTTCCCAAGATTCAGACAGGAGGAACAACACACAATCTTGGAGTTTGCAGATCTGTGTGCAGACACCGCCGCACAGATGGATGATTTACTGGGCCTCAATGTCCTCAACTATCCACACAACCTACATCCCATCCTGGAGAAACTACCGTTGTATATTCACAACTCATGGAGAAAGAAAGTCACCCAACACAAATCGGTCCACGACATCTACCCGCCATTTCGTGTATTTTCCCAATTCATCGGAGAAAAGGCACGAATGCACAACGATCCAGACCTCTACCCTTCCATTTGTGAGCCGCATCGACCACAGAAAGCAAGCACAAATCTACCCCCGCATAAACCGTCACTCCGAGTAATGGCGACAAGTAGTCCCACAGCAATCGAGCCAGGGCCTCAAAACACCAAGAAATGCCTCTTCCACGGACAAGCCGGACACCACATCTCAGAGTGCATTGCCTTCAGCAGAAAGCCAATTGGAGAGAGAAGGGAGTTCTGTAAACAGAAGGGACTCTGCTTCAGGTGTAGACAGAATCATAGAATCAAAGACTGCGACACAAGTGTAAAATGCAAGAAATGCAACAGCATTTCGCATGCAGCCTTTATGCATACCCCTATCCAGCAAGAAGCCAGGGTGCCCCAGAGTGTGGAACACCAAGAGCCAAAAGCGCAGAAGCTAGAGACAAACACGAAGTGTACAAGATACCACAACTGTTCCATGGCACGTTCTGGCTCCAAGATCGTCCTGGTGAAGTTGTATCATCGTGCCAGACCTTCAGATTTCATCTACGGTTATGCGGTCCTGGACGACCAGTCCAACTCGTGCCTTGGGGACCCTAAGCTGTTCGAGTCCCTTCGCATCACTGGACCTTCATATGCATATGAGCTGTCAACTTGTGGAGGACGTGGAATCGTCACCAAAGGAAAGCGAACGGGTGATCTAGTAATGGAATCCATGGATGGCCACAAAGTGCATTTACCGACAGTCATCGAAAATGAGAACATACCCAGCGACAGAAGCGAAATCCCAGCTCCAGATGTTTGCAAAGATTTCACCCATCTGCGGCCAATCGCCGACCTGATCCCTAAACCGAGAGATGACATCGACATCATTCTGCTGATCGGGAGAAGCTGCCCAGAACCGCTTAAGGTCAGGGAATCCCTCAATGGCCCAAAAGACGCTCCATGGGCACAACGCACAGACATGGGGTGGACGGTATCGGGCAGAGTCTGCATGAGTGGTGCAAACGGGCGGCTGTATGTCTCTACCAGTCGTACCGTTCTAGTCCAGCCCCCAACAGCACCTGACGGAACCGCAGACTCCACCAATCCCAGCCATAAAGACAGCCGATGCCAAACCGTATGTGAAAATCACATCCGTACAAAGGATATCCTCGGCACCCACCACCATCTAGACTTAGACGTGTACACTGAAACTCGGAACGACAATAGAAAGGCATTGTCCGTTGAAGACCAACGGTTCCTTAACATCATGAGCGAACATGCCCACACAAATTCCACTGGCAATCTGGAGTTCCCCCTTCCTTTGAAGAAAAGAGATGTCCAGCTTCCGAACAATCGTCTACAAGCACAGAGCCGGCTAAACAATCTCCTCAGAACCATGCACCACAAACCAACCGTAATGGCAGACTATCAAGCTTTCTTTGGCAAGATATTTGATAAGAAGCATGCATCCCCTGTGCCAAATGATGAGCCATCCCCTCCACCCGGGACTGTATGGTACTTGCCTCACTTCGCGGTGCGACACCCACGAAAGTCGGGTATACGAGTTGTCTTCGATGCCAGTGCCGAATTTCACGGCGTCTCTCTCAACAACGCTCTTCTGCAGGGTCCCGATCAGATGAACAGCCTCCTGGGAATACTGCTGAGATTTAGACGAGGACAGGTGGCCGTTATGGGAGACGTGGAACAGATGTTTCACAATTTCTACGTCGATCCTGAGCACAGAAACTTCTTGCGGTTTCTGTGGTTCCAAGACAACGACACTACGAAGCCCATCATAGAGTACCGCATGAATGTCCACCTGTTCGGAAATGTCTCATCCCCCGCAGTTGCTACTTTTGGGCTTAGGAGAGTTGCTGAAGAAGGCCGAGCCAAACATGGTGATGATGTTGCAGAATTCATCTGTAACGACTTTTACGTCGACGATGGACTCACGTCTCAACCAAACGCGGAAAAGGCCATCAGCCTTCTACGCCGTACCTGTGACTCCCTAGCCTCCAAGAACCTGCGATTTCATAAGATTGCGTCAAATAGCAAGCCAGTGATGAATGCACTACCCGCGGACGCCATCGCCAAAGATGTGAGAGACCTCGACCTCGACCATGACAAGCTTCCCTCTCAGCGGTCACTTGGCGTCCATTGGTCCCTCGAAACCGACACCTTCACATTCAAGATGGATCTGCCAGACAAGCCATTTTCACGGCGGGGAGTGCTGTCAATCGCCAGCTCAGTGTTCGACCCCCTGGGTCTCATCACACCAGTCACAATAGAGGGCAAGTTTATCCTACGTGAACTCACAACCACAATGAAGGAGGAGAGCGGTTTGCAGAAAGACGTGTGGGATAGACCACTCCCTGAGACACTCCTTCCCAAGTGGAAACGCTGGCGCGACTCACTTCAAGAGCTAAGTAACATTAACACCCAACGATGTTACCAACCATCAGGCTTTGGTCAAGTAAAGAGACGGGAAGTCCACGTGTTTTCTGACGCTAGCGAACGCGCCATCGGAGCGGTAGCTTACCTACGAGTAGTGAATGAGGATGGCCAACCTCACGTGTCCCTTCTTCTGTCCAAGGCCAGGGTCACTCCATCACATGCAGTCTCAATACCTCGATTGGAGCTTTGCGCTGCCGTTCTTGCCACAACATTGACACAGACCATGGAAGCGGAGTTGAGTAGTCAGATGGTCATACACTCGATCCAGTTTTATACCGACAGCAAGGTGGTGCTGGGTTACATCGCAAATGAGTCAAAACGCTTCCATGTCTACGTCGCCAACAGGGTTCATAAAATACACAAGGCATCAGACTCGAAGCAGTGGAGTTACATCCCGACGCAGGAAAATCCTGCAGACTTGGCCTCTCGTTCTGTCCCAGCTGATAAAATCGAGAAAACCCGCTGGTTCCTGGGACCAGAATTCTTGTGGCAAGCAGAGTCGTCTCCGCACACTTCCCTTGCAGAGCCGACTATTCAAGAGCAGCCACGTCAATTATTGAAAGAAGAAGACCCCGAAGTGCGCAAAGAGGTTCGCGCTTCTGCAACCGACACTCTAATCCACAGCGACATCCAGTCCTGCAAAGATGGCGAATCTTACCTGGGCTGTGAAAGATTCTCTCGTTTCTCCAGTTGGTCACGTCTCAAACGAGCGGTCAATACTCTGATCAACAAAGTCAAGCAGTTCAGATCAACAAGAGACAAGAAAAAATATGGCCGGTCTGACAACCCAGAAGATGAATCAGCTAGGAAATCTTTGGTCGAAGAATTACAGGATGCCGAGAAGGTGATATTGAAAGCAGTCCAGCGCGAATCTTTCTCTGAAGAACTCCAACAACTTAAGAAGACACAGAATCTCAGTCCTGCTGTTAGTAAACACAGCCCTCTGTATAGATTGACGCCATTTCTTGATCCAGATGGAATTGTGCGAGTTGGGGGGAGACTAAGACGCTCTGATATTTAACTGGGAGGTCGACATCCGGTGTTGCTCCCGAAGAACCACCATGTCTCCCGTCTGATTGCAGAGTACTTCCACAGTGACGTACGACACCAAGGCCGCCAACTGACGTCTGCAGCCATACGTTCGGGAGGGATATGGATAATTGGAGCTCATAACCTCGTCCGGAACATCATAAACCGATGTGCCACCTGTAAGAAACTCAGGGGAAAGCCACTAACTCAAATTATGGCCGACTTACCAGCGGACCGACTTGAAGCCACACCCCCCTTCACCAACGTTGGCATGTATGTCTTCGGGCCTTGGACCGTACTCACAAGAAAGACCAGGGGTGGAGCCGCCGAGTCAAAGAGGTGGGCGTTGCTGTTTACTTGTCTTTGCTGCCGAGGTGTCCATGTAGAATTGATGGAATCAATGGATACTTCATCATTCATTTCAGCTCTGCGCAGATTCATTGCAATTAGAGGACCAGTGGCATGCGCGGATCCAGGGGGGGGGGCGCACCCGGCGCGCGCCCCCCCCCCTAAAAAAATCTCGAGAAGATTGAGAAGATCTCGGCGTTGGGGCTTCGCGCCTCTTGCGCTCCCATATCTTCTCCCAATATATTATGTTGACAATTTTTGGCGCCCCCTCTAACCGAAATTCCTGGATCCGCCCCTGAGTGGCAAGGTTGAGGTGTGACAGAGGCACCAACTTTGTTGGCGGAAAAGGAGATCTGGATGCAACCCTTGAAGGAATGGATCAAGAGAAGATCGACAAGTATCTTTCTTCTCAACACTGTGAGTGGGTTTTTAACCCTCCTCATGCATCCCATTTTGGAGGTGTATGGGAACGCCAAATCCGTACCATCAGACGAGTTCTAGAGGCGATGTTTTTACAACTTGGTAAACATCAGCTGACACACGAGGTTCTAACAACATTCATGGCAGAGGCTTGCGCAATCGTTAACTCCCGTCCGATCACAACCATTCCATCAGATGCCAATGACCCGCAAGCACTCAGTCCATCCATGCTGCTAACACTTAAAACTCAGCCTCTTCAGACACCACCTGGGAACTTCGTAAAGGAAGATGTCTACGGACGTAAGAGATGGCGACAAATCCAATATCTGGCCGACCAGTTCTGGGTCCGTTGGAGGAAAGAGTATCTTCAAACCCTTCAACCCCGACAGAAGTGGTGCGAGACCAAACCCAACTTATCCTGTGGTGACATAGTGCTCCTCTGCGAGAAGGACGTCCCCAGATACAGATGGCCCCTTGCTCGCATCGTCAAGACTTACCCAAGCGATGACGGCAAGGTGCGCAAAGCCGACGTCATGACTTGTAGCGAAGGCACGCGACGAACATACTTGAGACCAACTTCTCAGCTTGTTCTTATCGAGAAGGCACATGTGCCCACCTGAGGACACACTAACATGAACTCTGTTAAAGTGTTTTTCACCTTTTCTTTATTTATTAAAAATCTTGCATTTTTAGGCGGGGAGTGTAATGGTCTTGGTGACCTCTCCTGTTGCTTCCCTCCCTGGTGGTTGGGGGCGCTCTTCATGTTTTGCAGTGCCTCCTCGACCAGTTTATTCCAGACAAGTGGTGGCGCTATTCATTGGGACCAGGGAATAACCTTTTCATGAACATGTAACAATCAGAAATTCTTTGGACATAATTCTCGGGACCTTTTTGTTAATACATGTACCAGACCTTTATTCAGCAGACATCACTGAGTCCACTCACCGAGTATTGGTTGTTGCCCACCCTAGATCCACAGTCATGTAGGTTTAACTTCGTTTTAGTGATTATTTTAAGGATTTCTTTGTAATCACCAAGTGTTGAGATGACATACGTTTATACTACGTATTTAGATTTGAGACATGATCGTAGTTAGTTGCACCTTTGTTGTAATGTCAAGATATTATAATAGTTCTGCAATTAGTTCTTTCCACAGTTACCATAAAGTTCACTCTTACAATTTGTTAAGGTTTAAGAAGATTTTCTAGACTGTTTTATGAGCAATCCCTGTATTTAATATCTGTTCACTGAGCTCTATTTACATTCATTCTGTTTAGGACTTGCTTAGAAGCTTTTGTCCAGATTAAGTTCTCCCTTCAAGTACTTACCTTTCTCTTTTTATGTAACTCGGCCTTTGTCACACTATTGAGCTAAAGTTATTTTGTGTACTTTGTTACAGTTCACCGCGTGGAATAAAAGATACATGGGATCCATTGCTCTGACCCTTGGCCGTGTTTTCCTTCTATTTCCGTGGTTGACACTCGCTGGTGAATGTTAGTTACCGCCCCCCAAGCTACACTTTCCTGAAACCAGTACAACGTTATATAACATCGCCACAAAACCATTCACGTTTCTTTTGAGGAGCTATAGGTGAACAATCAGCGAGACAAATTCTGAAATATTACCGTATTTACATAGTTTTTCATTCAGGATATTATATCTTCCGCAGTTATTTTAACACTTGTGTCACTAATTATTATAACTACACTTTACTTTCGTCCCCGAACATCGCCTAGCTCAATTCTCAACTTCAAAAATAGTTATCAATAAATTTCATTCGAGATCAAAGGCAATTTGTATACCTTTTTGATTGCTCCAAAAATCGTGAAATTCGTTTCACGAGGCTTTTGAAATTGAATTAAAAAACCCCAATTTGGGTGTTTTTTGTCGTTTGCTTTGACACTCCTTGGTCATTTAAATTGAAAGAAATACCATAACGTTTGATAGTAAACAGAATAAAAAGCAATTATACAGCGTCTAAATCTATTAAAATAAAAACAAAACAACAAATCCAAAACCACACATTAAATTTATGACGACTCACAATGTTTTATTTAAAATTATACTGCAACTTTAATAAAATCCCTTTGTAATTTAAAAAATTGAGAATCAAGAGTTGAGCTCGACGATGTTTTCGGACGAGATTAAAACGCAGTTACAATAAATTTCTGAAGAAGAGGAGAGGTGGGGTTGGCCCTACTTTATAGCTTGATTCAAACCCGTACGACACTGTCTCTCAAACAAGTTGTTCCGTCATTATCTTTTTTGTTGCTTCTTTTTCTGTTGAAGAAAATTAGTTTCTCTTGTGATTTTTATTGTCTACTTTTGGGTATTTTATACAGAATGAAGATCTTTGTGGCAACCGTTCTTTCAATCGCCCTCCTTCTGGGTAACTCTGTCAAGCTCCGAGCTTCCGTCACTGGGCCGGTTCCATCGGAGGGTGATGTTCTAGCGTCTTGGGCGTGTCCGATGTGCTGCCAGGGACCTGCTGCCACACCTGGTATACCAGGCTTACCTGGTCAGGTGGGACCCTACGGCCAGCCGGGGTCAAAGGGCGACGCAGGTCAGCCGGGTCAAAATGGTGATATCGGGCCGATCGGTCTAATGGGTGAGCGGGGAGCACTTGGGAACGCTGGGTCTAAAGGTGACGATGGGATAGGCCAGCCCGGCAAGATAGGTCCGAAAGGTCTGCAGGGTGTAGTCGGAAGTCCTGGTCAGACTGGTGTCAAAGGTCAGAAGGGTGAGCCAGGGGAGACACCAGACGACTCCAACCAGCGGGTAGCATTCACCGCGGTGAGGACGAGCACCTCGGATACCTCTACAAGTCACGACACCCGTTTGCCCTTCCAGGATACCGAGACGCTTCTGCCGGGTACCAGCTTTGATCTCGGGACCGGCATGTTCACATGTACTGTGCCGGGCACCTACGTGTTTACGTTTTCTGTGCTCAAATATTATTCCAGCAGCCGCATGTGGGTTCATCTTCGCAAGAACGACGACATTTTTGTCTCTGGCCTGAGCGGTGATACAAGTCAGTATGAGCAGGTGTCTGGGAGCGCGGTGCTGGTTTTGCAGCGAGGAGACACGATGGGGCTTACCATGCGCGGTATGGCGCATAGTGCTACCACCGATCACTACACCTCGTTTAGTGGCTTCCTCCTTTACTCCGAATAAATAATAAATAATTGCTGAAACAATAGTCGTATTAAAAAGGACTAATGTTCAATGTCATAATAATTAATATTTGTTTAGCGTTCTCACATTAAAGTTTCGAAACACCTTACAAACAGACATAAAAACTACATGAAAAACAATTTATCAAAAGTAATATTTGTATAGAACTTGTTTTAAGTTGCGTGTGTTTTTTCTCTCCACACATTTGATGTTTATTTCTAGACTTTGTTTTAGTTGTACAATGTACTATCGAATAATGTTAAAACGTGCAGTTATGATTTTGTTTCAATAGTCGATGATTGTTTTAAAAAATAATGTGAAAATTTGGTCATTTATTTGTTAGATTTGTGCAAATATTGTATATTCCCTTTTAATCAATATTAATACTTTAATAAGAGCTATTTAAAGGTGGTATACACCATTTGCAGATAGCCTACATCTAAACAATTTACTACCGAATTATCAATAAATATCTTACTTGTTTAAAATAAATCAATGAATCTAGGCATCCAGCAAAATGATTGCGGTAGATATCGTTTAATTGTTCCGATTTTTTTATTTTTTATAAAAAAAATTCACTATCGCTGGCTGGCGTTCGCGACAAAACCCAAGAACAACATAATACCTGCCCAACGTCGTTGTTCTTGCTTTTCTCGGCATCCATGATTGTAAAACTTCGAACAGGTTAAACGATATTTACTATAAAATACAACCCCCCAAATCCACCCATTCATGATAATTTAAGCAATTACCAATGGTTTATCCTACCTTTAAATGTTCATACATGTCCGTCATACTACTACTGGCATTTAAACGTTACTGAATAAACATAATTATTACCCATTTTATGTTGTTCTCAATGTATTTCAAAAATATACAATGTAATCTTTTAAATATTCATTTTTAATAACATGTTCATATACTTTAAAGTTTCAGTGCGGCTTAACTGGAGATTCAAACCCTGCTAGAGTATTTTGCTTCAATTTTTAAGCATTTAATAGCATCTGTAAGAATACAAAATTAAGGTTGAAGATTAGCATTTGCTCCGTTTGGTATAAAATAAAAGAAGTAAATGCTTCAGATTTGCAGTGCTTACTCCATTTTTTTTAAGGTTGGGTCGGGGCTACCTTGAAAAAAGAGAAGCAAATACTAGTATGCAAAATACAAGCTATTGATGGCAAAGGCTAGGAAGCGTGCCTGTCGTCCGAAGATCTGTGGTATTGTTTGAATTCTGCAGAAGATAAATTATCCCTCAAAGACTTTTGACCTGAGCAGCGGAAGAACTTAGAATCCTTTTTTCGTGATCACGTTGTTTTCGTGGATTTTCCGACAGGTAATCTATAATTGTTCAGGCAGCCGGCCCCATTCTGCTCAGAGCTAGCTGGCACAAAACCCATTTACGTTAGTTCATATAGTTTTAACCATGTAGATTTATCCATAACATTGCCAACATTCAAGCAAATACCCAGCAAAACGAACGATAAAGTAACTGATATGACCCTCCACCGATCTATTCCCGACAGTTCCCAGGACAGTTCCAACCTACAGGTGCAATTCCTCAAAAGCCTTCGTTAAAATCACTCTATAATTGTACAAATCAATTTTTAGTCAGATCGATCTCCGATATTTCGAGCACGCTGTATGTACTGTACGCGTACACGTATCCATGTACAAAGTACTCTTATATAATACTCACCCCTATGAGTGCAGTTATGACCTTTCACCGCTATCTAAATATTCATTTTCTACTCAACGATCTACCAATAACAAAACGACTTTAAAGGTCAACTTAAGGCCCGATCACACTGCATCGATAACGCACGCGATAACGAGCACGGAAACTACACAAATAATCGCACTCGTGTCACTTCAATGGAGATGGTCACACTGACACGATAACGATTCCGATACTTCGTGGAGAGTCGACCACCTGCCGCAACCAGCACCAGTCATCGACCTGTCATCAGACGACGACGAGGCAGACCTGCTTCCGTCTGCTCCTGCACCAGTACAGCCTGGGCCTGCGGCTCGGCCAGTTCAGCAGCCTCGACCGCCACCACCACCTGCACAAGTACAGCCAGTGCCTGCAGCTCGAGACAGTCCACTATCCCTCCTGTTTGGCCCAATGGATAAGGCGTCCGACTTCGGATCGGAAGATTGAGGGTTCGAGTCCCTTCGCGGTCGTCAATTAAGCGTATCTGTCGATATTTTGGCTTAATGGGTAAGGCGTCTTACTTCGGATCGGAAGGTTGAGTATTTTCCTTTCGTATGCGAATTATACTTGTAACCTCAAAAAAGTATTTACTATTAGTCATCCAAGCTGCATTGTCATTGTAACCGCAAAAGTATTTTCTATTAGAAAAGTCATCCACGCTGCAAGACCGCGTGGACTAATGGATAAGGCGTCCGACTTCGGATCGCAAGATTGAGGGTTTGAGTCCCTTCGGGGTCTAGGCCTTCAGCTGACACTGAAAAACAGGCTGTAAAATGCGTTTCGCTCCAGCAACTCTGGGTCTACTTTTTTAATACACATATATGAGGTTCAATACATCACAAACACAAGGTAAAAAGTTCTCCACAAAAAATTCTGCAGTTATTTTTGTATACCTCATTAAAGTTATTAACAATCACGTATGCTAAAATGCACGTTTTGTGGTTTGTGGTCTTACATTGGCACTTTAAGTTTTAACAATAAAGCACGGCGGCACCTGTATGACAAATCCTATACATTTTATATTAAAGAACAAAGGTTTATGATTTTGAAAATTTGGTAACAGCAAATTATCTTTGTTTTTTTGTTAAATGGAACCACAAACAAAAAATTGTGAAACAAAATTGGCACACAGGGCGCTATGATTGCCATACGTGCCAAGAAAACCTACTAAAAAATATATAAAAACAATTGAATGGAAATTGTTTAAAACCTTTTCTGAACTGATAAAAGTGACCATTGTTATTATAATATACATTTTAATAAACCTCTACTTGTTTCAAAGATAACCATTTATTTGTAAAAAAAAACAAGCTTATAATTAAAAATAAAAGGGCCATTAGAAGTCAAAGATGGGTATAGTTGCAGAAAGAAACCATATATGTCAGCCAACTACATGTACATGTAGTATTTTTTAAAAAAAAGCATACATATTCGAGATGTGATAAATTGGTTAGCACTGAAGAATTTGTTCACAGCTTCACAGAGGACATGTACATTGTAAATCTAAAAAAATAACAAAGGTTTTAAAGAGTGGTTTTTCATAATGTGACTAGCATTAGTGTGAATTAGCTTTTAATTCAGCCAAATTACAGAATGTACCCAGTTTTAATAGCGATGCATAGGGCCACAAGGAAATAAAAAAACAAAACACAAAAAAACAACTAATAAACAGACAGATTTCGCCGGACTTTGTTCTGAAGGCCGGGTGTAGTGTTGTCATATACATGTTTACTAAGTCCATCAACCAAGAGGCAAGACTTCGGTGGCGATTACATTAGCCCATGAATAAAAGAAAATCAACTAATAGATTTCGGCAGATTTGGTCCAGTACCCAGGTGAGACAGTAAAGAGATACGGTTAAATACTAACACAAATTGGTGAAAGAACGATTAACTCGCAAGTAGTTTTTAAAATTTACCATCCAAGTCATCCTCGCCTGCATCTACAGCATCGACTTCTTCTCTGAAGTTGCTGCAACGTGTGCATTTGCACCGATCTGTACAAGGTATTTCGGCATTTAGACAAGAACATCGCCCTTTACAACATTTCCCAACTTTACAACTACAGCTAACACACTGAAGGAGAACATCTGGTGCAGATGGTTTCGTCATCCATGTGATTGTTAGTTTACCATCCTCCATTTTTCATCCATGTCCATCTGGAGATGGTGCATTAATCTGTTGCTGTAGTGATCGCCGCTGAATTGCAGCCTGATAATTACAGCGCTTTGCATGCTGGGTCAGCGCATCTCGGGTTGGTGGTAGACTGCTCAGACGATGGAGATGGAGAACAAAAGGCCTTATATTAGGCGTTATCAAACTCTCTGTTGTTTGGCTGTACAGCAAGCATACCCCTAGAACTATGGAGCACCCGACGCCCGAAGGGCGGAGCCCCATAGATAGAGAGGGTTTTTACAGGTTAACCGCCGTTAAACAATAGAAACCATGCACAAACAAAATGAAATTACCCTCTCTATCTATGGGGCTCCGCCCTTCGAGCGTCGGAAGCCCCATAGTTCTAGGGGTACAGCAAGCAGACAAACTTCTCTAGAGATGACAGAGTGCCTTCTTGCAATTGGAATTTTCTCCCTAGAACTGTGAATGTTTCTTGAAACTCTGGGACGGTGCTCTTCTAACACTTTCACTATCATTTTACTATCTACGAACCGCAGATAACAGGTGTCGTGAAATCCAAGATCAGACTGCCTTCACGTGCTTCTTCATAATGCAGATCAAGAAGAATGTCAGACAAGTCGACCGTTGAGACAACTCGACTCGAGACAAGTCGACAGTTGAGACAACTCGACTCGGGACAAATACAAAAAATTATGAAATAATATTAACGCAATGGCCGATCTGATGCGTGCATGAACGGTACCGAATCCCAAACTGCATGCGCACCAGCGCATCAGAAACGACGTCATCGTGCACAGTACGACCTCGTTGACCGACCGGGGATAGGATAAGTTAGCGCACAGGCCCGGCAAAAACGATGCCACCGTGCACGGTACGGCTACGTTGGCCGGGGATAAGTGCGCACACAGGCCCGACAAAAACGAACGACGTGCACGGACAATCACACTGCGCTATATCGGCTCTGTTATATGCAACAAAAGGCATATATGTAATGCCCAATGTACCTCTTAAAATGGTGGTTTACCTTGTAAACTAAGACTCTTAGTTTACAAGGTAAACCACCATTTTCCTAAACTAAAGCAGCTAAACCTATCATCTCGCCCAGCGGCAGCCCCAGCCGTATATCAACCCGGCCCAAACAAACAAAAACCTCATGTATCATAACTCCCAAACGGCGATCAGCCGCCGTCAAAATCCCCGCTACTATCCCGAAAGCAGGCGAGTCGACTTGTCTCAACGGTCGACTTGTCTTTCCATTTATCGGACATACGGTCGAGTTGTCTCAATGGGCGAATTGTCTCAACGGTCGACTTGTCCCGAGTCGAGTTGTCTCAACGGTCGACTTGTCTGACCCCCATCAAGAAGACCCACACGTTGGGCATGTTCGGCAATTTCGCGATCTCTGCCGCTGAACTTAAGCCACTCTTTGGAACTGGAAGTATATCTATCCCATCTGAGACTTGTGAGGGTCTTAACTGTTTCTAATTTTACAGATTCAACGTGCATATAACACTTCAAACTAGTCACATTCTTTTGTTTTACGTCGGTCGGCGACGTTGACGCGTCGCCATGTTTGATGAAAAATGTAGGTCATGTCATGACCGTCGACCCCGCACGGACAAACTCGTGTGGGATTGGACGATTCGTAACACGTGATGCGATTGCGTCATTCGCGAACGGATTTTGTAACATGGCGCATTACGTCTTTGAACTTTCCTGATGCCAAAATAGTTCGCTCTTTGCAGCAGGATTATTAAATAACTGCAGGATGATATGTGGAGAACTATTTTTCTAGTAATCTAGAGTCATTTATTTAGTCGGAACTGTTCAGAAAATTTACACCCACTCTTGCTGGATCGAAACAAACGAATTTGAGCACTCAGCTGAAGGCCTAGTCGTCATTTAAGCTTATCTGTCGATATTTTGGCTTAATGGGTAAGGCGTCTGACTTAGAAAATGTTGTTTTCCTATACGAATTATACTTGTAACCGCAACAAGTATTTATTATTAGACAAGTCAATTACGCTGCAAGACCGCGTGGCCTAATGGATAAGGCGTCCGACTTCGGATCGGAAGATTGAGGGTTCGAGTCCCTTCGCGGTCGTCAATTGAGCTTATTTCTCGTATCTGTCAATATTTTAGCCTATGGGTAAGGCGTAGGACTACGGATCAGAAGGCTGAGGGTTCTTTTTTGGTATACAAATTATACTTGTAGCCGCAAAAGTATTTTCTATTAGAAAAGTCATTCACACTGCAATACCGTGTGGCCTAATGGATAAGGCGTCCGACTTCTGATGGGAAGATTGAGGGTTCGAGTCCCTTCGCGGTCGTCAATTAAGCGTATCTGTCGATATTTTGGCTTAATGGGTAAGGCGTCTTACTTCGGATCGGAAGGTTGAGTATTTTCCTTTCGTATACGAATTATACTTGTAACCTCAAAAAATATTTACTATTAGAAAAGTCATCCAAGCTGCATTGTCATTGTAACCGCAAAAGTATTTTCTATTGGAACAGTCATCCACGCTGCAAGACCGCGTGGACTAATGGATAAGGCGTCCGACTTCGGATCGCAAGATTGAGGGTTTGAGTCCCTTCGCGGTCGTCATTTAAGCTTATCTGTCGATATTTTGGCTTAATGGGTAAGGCGTCTGACTTCGGATCGGAAGGTTGAGTATTATTTGTTCGTATACTGATTATACCTGTAACCGCAAAAGTATTTTCTATTAGAAAAGTCATTCACTCTGCAAGACCGCGTCGCCTAATGGATAACGCGTCCGACTTCGGATTGGAAGATTGAGTATTTTATTTTTGTATACGAATTATACTTGTAACCGCAAAAAGTATTTACTATTAGAAAAGTCATCCACGCTGCAAGACCGCGTGGCCTAATGGATAAGGCGTCCGACTTCGGATCGGAAGATTGAGGGTTCGAGTCCCTTCGCGGTCGTCAATTAAGCGTATCTGTCGATATTTTGGCTTAATGGGTAAGGCGTCTGACTTAGAAAATGTTGTTTTCCTATACGAATTATACTTGTAACCGCAACAAGTATTTACTATTAAAAAAGTCATGCACGCTGCAAGACCGCGTGGCCTAATGGATAAGGCGTCCGACTTCGGATCGGAAGATTGAGGGTTCGAGTCCCTTCGCGGTCGTCAATTATGGTTTATGGTTTATTTTAAAACATGACATATAGCAGTTAAAACTGAATTGCATGCCATTTACACCAAGAACATCTATAATAATTAGAAAAACACAAATAATTTAAACAAAAACATACATATGTGAAAAAATATAACCTTACGTAAAATACATTAAATTTGTATATACACAAAAAGACTAAAATTGTATTATTTACATAAAAATCACTGGGCAAGACATAGTGAACTATTTATATCGCTCTGTTGTTCCGTTGCGGGCTCCAGAATCTACAAGGCTTAGATATGGGTTTAATAGATTATAGTAGAAACCGGAACCTGAAACGGAACCCCGCACCAGGAAAAAGGGGGCCGGGTGGGTGGGAAAACCATACAACTTACCACGGCTGTAAACTTCTAGGCGTACCAAACAAGATTTATGAGTTACACTCTTACCACGTACAGCCCCGCGAACTCCACGCCTTCGGTCAGCTAGAATCACGAATGACTTGATTCCTCTGTCGCCCTCATCGTTTAGAGCGGTACAAATAGTGAACTATTTCATCATCCACCCATCTCTAATCCCAACTCTTACTCTAAAACCTGCCCCACCCTTAAGGAAAAACGAGGACCAATGTTGCTTAACTGATATTCATTTGTGTATTTTAATCATAAAACAAAAGAGTACCCTTTTCTTTGTTATGCATGCATTCTCAAATAATTATGTCACGTAACCTGTCAAACCTGATACACCGCCTCTTTGCATTCAAAAGTAGCCATTTTGCAGATGATCTTTGCCAATTTTAAAATTACCACACATGAATATGATTATAATTATGACTTGATTAAGACCTTATAATGGAGCAGTACACCTTGAATAAGAAGCCTGTCCCCCACCAAGCATCTTATGTGCTGTTCCAATCACTGACCTAAGGCTTAAAGCCCAATGCTACAAGCAGATCTAAACAGTAGGCCTATAAAATCTGAAATCTATGGAAATGCTCGCTGAACCTTGAAGCCTGAGTTAAGACCTCTGAAAAAACATCCCGCTAGATCAGCTGAAGACTGCTGATCCTGATCCTTACCGACAGCATCGCGCAGTGCCTGTACTGTTTGTTTACGCCTGGTTATTTTTTCCAACTCTGTGTAGTGCTTATAGGTTTTCCTGGAAGCCCATCTGCAGTGATCCATGACCTGCTCCTCTGAAGCTCCAAGGAGACGTAAGGTGGCTGCCACCCCCGCTCGGTTTCCATGGGCCCTCAGCCGGCTATCATCTGGATCTGATGAAGAGGAAAAGTAGGCCTGCAAACGCACGTTGGGTGCGGCACCTACGAAAGGCTTGTTGACAAGAGACCTGTGGTCCTGTGTTGAAGGCCGAAAGAGAAAACCATCTGTAAGGCTGTAACCGTTTAACCTTGCCAGTTCCACCAAACTGTTAACTGCCCCGGCTGGGTCTAGATCCGATTGACCCTCCAACTTCGGAATGACAATAAGAGAAGAAGAGGACTCTCTAATCGTTTTCCCTACAGTGTGGTTGAAGAGAAGGTCGCCGCCTTCTATTCTCGAAATCTCGCATGTCTTGGTCCTGCCTAAGTCGCCTGCCCTGTCACCAGCCCACCAAAGACATAAAAAGAATGCTAAATCTCTCTGCAATATGTATCTCTGAATGAAATGAATAGCTGTTACATTCTCGGGATGACAAACGCCTCTTTATTTCTGTCGCCAACCAGCGTAACTTATCCGAGAATATTGGTACGGCTTGTCTTGGTGTGACGTGTGCCTCGGCCTGTTCCAGTCGAATAGCCCGTAGATATATTTGCACCCGCTGTGATATGCAAGGGTTACCCCATAACGAGCCTGAGCGCCAAATCTCGGTTCTGCCTACAGAATTGTAATATCCCCTGAGCTGGCCAATGTAAGAGTCCACAGTTCCGGCTGCTAAATGACGAGGGCATTCACAAGGGAAGAAGCCATGCTTGCCCAAGTTTTCACATCCAACGGTGTGGACTTGTGTTCTCCCTTTAGAATCTTTGACCACTAGGAAGGCGACAATATCCAGTGGCGTAGCTGAGTGTAAGTCGACTCCCTCTGTGTGGTATCCTTCGCCGTGGTGTTTCTGGATAAACTCTTCGAGCGATGCCACCAGCTTACTTTTCTGCTTATCGTATGCCCGCCCATCCAAAAGGCCATCTAGCGTCTTCAACCTCGCAGGACCCCGTCACGCTTTGAAAAAGAAGATGTAAATTTGTTTAGGATCGATGTTCTGTTGTTCTATCGGAAACAAGCTATGTCGGGACCAGTGCGCAGGTGCAGAGCTGACCTTAAAACCATCTGCAACCTACGATGAAGCTTTAGACTGCCCCACCAAGACAGATGGACATCGTCCCTCAGATCCTCTTGCATAATGTAATCATTGGAGAGGAAAGCCCAGCCTGCCCCATTACATATGACTCTTAGGGCTTCGTTAACTACAGCTACCGAACGGTTTACTTTCACCAGCCTGGTTTGACAGACCGATGACAAGATGAAAACGCAATCGGGAAACTCGGCTCGAAGCCGAACGGCAGCTACCCTGAACACTCTTATGACCTCCTGAACCCCTTCCTGACAATCTGCCAATCTGCTGAAATCATTGATGCCCCCATGTAAAACCACTGCATCCTGTGCATGTCGTCGACATGTGGTGGCAGCTGCTCCACACAATGACGAGAAATTATGACCCCCTCTTGTGACCAGTTGCACATCTAGGCTCAAGGGCCAACTGAACCCTTTCAAGCCTTTAAACATGGAATCTGACACGAGAAGGACATTCATTTGTTTGGGCAGCGGATTTTCCTTCATATGCTTACCGCAGTGAGGAAAGAAACATTCAAAGGCCCAAAGCTGAAAGGGCAGACCCTTCTTATTCGGCGTGTAACCCTTAGCTGATGGATACTCAATGACCCCCATCTGTCCTTCCTCTGACAGACGTACTGACTGGCGTGCATAAGAAAGCAGACTTGGCCATCATGGTTTCGGGTGAGGGTGCTTCGGTACAACAATCGTTACCTTCACATTTCCCCATTCCTGGAACAGTCGAATGAGTGAAGCTATCAGAACAAAAGGTGGGAATACATAAAGCTCTTCGCCCACCGGGCACTGCTGGGCAAAGACATTTACCCCCGACGATCCCGGTGCCGGATCCCTTGAGTAGAATTTTAGTGCAGATCCGTCTAACCCACTGGGCACATTTGAAGGAAGTGCCATCAAGTCAAATGTGAAGCCTCGAGGCCCTCCCAACTCTCTCTGAAGAAGCTTCCAGATTGAATGGGATAATCGAGCATCTGCCTTAGACACCTCTCTTGACGGGGCATCCGCTGGATTTTGCTTGGAAGGGACCCATCTCAACTGCAGTGTAAAGTTAGCCTCTAAAGTAAGGGCGAAAATCAACTTTAAAACCCTTGCCAAAGCTGTCGACTTCGCTCTGCGCCTGTTCCAAACGTCGAAGAGAGCTAATGCGTCAACCGTTACGTCCACACGTCTATCCCACAACGAGTCTAAGACCGACTGCAAGACAAAATACAAAGCCAATGCCTCTTTGCAGCATATGTCTTCCACAGCTAGAATTTCTTGAGGCCAGTAATCTCCAAAACTCGTGTTTCCTGACGGACCGACCAAAACTCCTCCCCAACGAAAACCAGACGCGTCCGAACTCAGAGCCACTGACACATGGTGCTCCTTTTTCCAAGGTATGGGTTGCGAGAATGAATATATAAAACGCCAGAAAAGGATCTCGGCTCTCACTTCTTGTGTAAGGGATGTGGGGGAAACGTCGTCTAATTTTGACATAAATGAGCAACACTCTCTTACAAACAAGGATCCCGCTGGAAATACCAACGCAAAGCTTTGACATTTTCCGACAAAGCGTTGAAGCTGTTTTAAAACAACCTGGCCTGCCAAAAGGATATTCTCTCTTACTTCGGCAAATGATATCTTTTTCTTCTCTGGAATCCAGAAAGACAAGGATTTTGAACAGATCCCCAGACCCAGATGGATCATTCTAGAGGATGGATGAAGATGGCTTTTCTCCAGGTTGATGAAAAACCCCAAATGTGATTTCATGTAGCAAACCACGTAAAGCGCCCTCAGAGCCCTGTCGAAAGCCCCGTCATCTGACGCACACTCGATTTCTGGGCACTGTGACACGAACACATTAGAAAGGGAAACAAAGGAGAAACGACCAATATTGAGAATGTCAGATAGCCTATTTAGGTGTTGCCGATGAGCCCGAACACTCGCCTATAAAACGGTCATCAATCCAAACCTCGGTATGGATACCCCGGTTCTTTAGCCATGTTGACAAGCACGAGCCAATAGTCGTGTAAATGAATGCGCTGTTTTTAAAGCCAAATGGCAAGGTCGTGTCTACAAAATAGTAGCCCGCCCACTCAAAGCCACAGAAGGTCTTAGACGCTTCCGACAAAAGTATTTGCTTGTAGCCCTGGTACGAAAATGTCTAAGATACACATATATATATTAATTGTATATATATGCATAACTTTTTTTTTTTTTTTTTTTTTTTTTTGAGAGAGGAGCACCAGAAGGAAAAAACTCTCGCAAATTACAATTTTGCGTCTCTCTAGTTCTTCAACTGCAAACCCTGTTTTTATTCCAATATTTATTCTCATGGCTATCAATTAAGGCCAAACAAACTCACATATTATTACACTCATGATTCTTTGTGTTAACGTACATATTTAGTAAATGTCATACTCTGACAATATTCAAATATCCAAGGGTATACACTAAGGAGGACCATAAAAATTGGATACCATCCAATACTTTAACCATCAAGTGGTATAGCACCCCTCACTGACCATCAAAAATGTCCATGTGCTGCATCTGCCAGCATTTATTCTTCAATTAGGCCTCAGTAAACTTGATATTGTCATTAATCATGACCATCTGCACTCGCCTCGCCCTCAGCATACCCTACAAAATCTCTTTGCAGTCGCGGGCCATGTGCCCCCGCTTTTGGCAGCGAAAACACGCACCTGCCTGCTTAGCTGCCCCTAAACTACTGCGAAAACCCCAACCACGTTGGCCTTGCTGAGAATCCCATCGGGGCCGAAAGCTCTGCCGCCATGGCCTGGTAACGCCACCTTGAGGCCCCACCCGCGCTTTATTATCAGCAGGAGGAGCGGCCAAACCTAAATGCTTGCGAGCGAATCGCAAACGCTTGTCAGAATCTTCGCCCGTAATCGACTTGTAGATATACATGGCGATACCCTGTACCTTAGCTTCTACATGTTTCGAGCACTCGGTGAGTAGATTCACGTACATCTGTTTCTCTTTAAAGTCGTCGGAGGACAGTGGTGCAAACTCATCCACGTACTTCCTTAGTAGTGACATCACGTATGCTACATTTCGGTCGTAGCCAGTCTCCGCGCAGGCCTTCAAAAGCTCCAGTCGCCTTGGCTTGTGGACCTCAAGAGCGGATTTCGCCTGCATCATATATAAACAAACGAACGCCGAACATGCAACTCACAGGCCAAAATGCAGAGAAGACATATGCCATCATTGATGTGCCAAAACTGGTATCTACTCTATATCATGATCACGGATTGATATCCCATGGACTAAGCTCGAATCACACTGGGTTTCATGAGCTTTCTCTCGTGGCTCTGCCACTTCTAGCCTATTGGAGGTCCAACCTCGATTCCAAATATAGCCCGGGGGGTGTTTCATAAAGAACATGAAACAATTAATCTTATATTTTAATCTTAAGTCTAAATCAATCTTAGTCTACAATTAATTGTACAAATCTGTTTCATAAAATCAATCTTAGCGTAAGATCAATCAAGTGTAAGTTCAAACAAGAAAATATTGATATCAATTGTATCTTAAGACTTCAATATTATTGACAGAGCCTAAAGCGCGACCTTTGCCCTTGAGCAACAAATTGAGCTGTCAAAACTTTGTTTAAGTCGGCCATCTTGTTTGCAGTTTGAGCGGTGAAAGTGGTGAGTAGAAAATACATTCAATTTTCGATGAGTTATTGTTAGATTAGAAAGTTAAAAGTTGCTATAATATAGTTCAACGTATAAAGGGTTGACTAAGTTTTCTTTCGTTAAATAAAATGGGCCCCTATGTGTTTTTGTCCGAGTCATACACTGCCGTTTTCGCAGCATGAATCGGCAAGTGACAGCGAGGGGGCTTGCGGTGCTCAGTGCCCCATCAAAACACTGCACATAATGTTGGTGGACGTGGCTAAAGTTTTAGCCATGAAGTGGTTATAAGTTTCTTCTCTCCATGGTTATTTTGACTTCAATAGATCGATTTTCATGCAGTTTATAGCATAAATGAAATGAAGTATTTTTGTTATCGTTGACGTTGTTGAATTGTTCTGTTTTAATCATATGTTATGTGGCATTATAAGAAAGTCATTACACTACCAAAATGATACTTTTGATTAGTATCATATGATTGATGTGTTTCCTTGAAATAAAAAGTTTTGTTGTTAGGACCTGGGTCAAGTGAAGTGGGTAAACTTCATGAAATATTACTAGTAATTAGTACTAGCTAAGACAATAACTTTATAAGTGAGTTTTATATCATTAATTTATTTTTTCTTTTAGAATAACATCGGCCTGAAAGAGAAAACGAGTCAACTTAAAATGGTAATATATTATTTTCCTATTCCAGTGATCAAAGTGTCATTAGGTTAGCCCCACTTGTGTGGCACCTTTAGGCCAAACAAAATCGAGTTCTGCTTCACCCAAAAGAGGGGGGACCCCCCCCCCCAAAAAAAAAAAATAAAAATAAAAAAATACACAATTAAAAAAAAAAAAAATTTCCTACCTACCTACCTACCCTATTTTGGAATGTCATTACATTTTGTACTGTTAGTCCTGCTACTGAGATGTAAATTACTGTTTTAGTAACGAAATCAAAGATATTTTAAAGATTTTTTGGAATATTTTATCAATTTTTATAAGTGCTAAAACTAAAGCTTTAAATAAAAAATTATAGACTGATGACCTTTAAACCATTTAGATTTGTTAAGAATACTGTGTATAAAATGCGAACTATAAATTTGGGAATACTTGGTATAATTTGACAAATAAGTTGGTTCAGGAGTTGGTTTAATTTGATCAAAATTAGACTTATTCTCATACAGAAAACATGTCTGTGATTTTATTCAATTTTGCTACTGTTTTTATTTAAGGGCAAGGACAACAAAGGCAAAACCAGGAACAAGAATTTCACCGCAACAGAAATTCGGGTGCTGGCAGGATTTGTAAAAGACAATTCTCAGAAGCTCTACGGGAGAGCAGGACACTGTTCCCAAAAAGTAAATATAAATAAAACATAATTGCCGAGTTTCAGTTTTGTAATGACCTTAGTATCCAATAATTATTTTTGTAAAGTTTACTGTAAAGTTAGCGCACAGATCAATCATGTACATGAAGTCCTTTTATCTTAGAGAAGAAAGAAAATAAATTTTGTGAGACAGGTTAGTTTTGTGAAAAATGTTTGTTCAAAAAAGTAAAAAACACAAAAAAATAAACAAGAACATTGATGTTGTACCTTCCATTTAAGTTTATTATCCAAAATTTGCGCAGAACCATTTGCGCAGTGATGTTTGAAGCTTTGCATTGTGTGGAAAATATGAAGTAAGTATAACTAGTAAACTTTTGGGTACAAGCGAATGTAAATATCTTTTTGGAGGAGTGCTGACTCTCAGAGCCAACACATTGTTGTACCCACAAGTTTTTAGTTATAGTTCTTATTCAAAATAACATATATAATTTCAAACAATCCAAATGCTTTATTTATAATGAGTTCATTGAAGGTACCAACTATATTTTCTGAAATATAAGGCGATTCGGTCCTTATGAATGACAAGCTGAGTTGATATTTCAATTTGAAAATTAAAGGTTGAAGCCAGGAAGAAAAGATGTTGGATTAGAGCTGTAGAGGCATTGAGAGTGGCAGGAGGACCCCAGACTCGTGAGTGGGCAGACGTTTGGAAAAAGTGGAATGAGCTGAAGGTGCAAGCTAACAAATATGGCCTCAAGAAATCTGGTACTGGTAAGCAAACACCTCAAATCCCATCATCCCAAGTGGCAGTTAATGTGTCCTTATATATTGTATGTTTAATACAAAATTTATGTTTATGGGGGTGGGGGATAATTTGCCATTACATCCCTCTGATAAATATGGAGGTCCCTACGAGATTTCTGTTCACGCATGTATTATATTTCAAACTTGTTTTAGGTGGTGGATCAATCCCTGCCACAAATGACCCACTGGAGCAGGTGTTGGATGCAATGGCACCTCAATCCAAATCTGGAATTCAAGGACAAGACACTGAGACTGATCCCTTTTCAGGTGGCAATAATAATGAGGTAAGGTTGGTTGATTTATTGTTATTGAAGACTGTGCTGAAGAAAACTAGAAATATAATTTGTAAATGTGCTTTGGGAGTATTGTGAACAAAAGTTTCTGACTTTTCATTCATTCATTTGGTATACTTCATTCCGCCTCAACTCACCTTGGGTTTCACCGTTACCGAGGAGTTGTTGGCAATATCAGATGCCCATATCTATAATGACTGTTATCTATGATGACTGGTACCCACATTATCAAAATCTACTCTCAAAAATGGTATAAGAATAACTGTTTGTGTAGTGGGTTCTCAAAAACCTAAAATTGTAATGACGTGAGGGACTTTTGGTAAACTTTGATCCCCCCCCCCCCCTTCTGCCAACATGAAATGTCAGTTTTGGTTTTATATGATATATGGGTAATGTCTAGGTACATATGAGTGCCACCAAGCAAGGAAAGACAAACCACAGATTCAGTGAGTGTTTGGCATGGGTGGAAATCTACATGTAGGTCCAGTGTTGGATATGCCCAAAACACCCCTTCGTTCATTCTATTGGAGTTTTGGAGATGTGGCACATTACTAAAGGACTTAACCATTGTTTATCTGAAAACAGTATAACTTGGCTGTATCTGTAAGAAAATTCAGATTGCCTTCTGAATTTCTTCATTGTAAAATGGATATTTTGCATTATTGTTAGTACACGTTTAAACACTATAATAGTCTAATTGGAGAAGTTGAAGGTCAACACATCAGAGGTGCCGCAAATTTGATACATTCTGGCATTTGGGGATGTGAACAATGAGATCATAACAAAGCTTCATTGACTTTCAAAATAATGTGATATGCACAATTTCCCTGTATTCGTTTTATTGAAAGGATTTAGAATCACAAGAGTGTGCATCGTCACAAGAGAACATATCATCACAAGACTCCTGCAGCAGCTACAGCATTTTGCAACAGCAGCAGCAACAGCCTTGCAGCAGCAACAGCAACATAAACACCATCAGCAACAGCAGCAACAACAACAACATCAAGGGCAAGAGCATAAGCATCAAGGACAGAAATATCAACGTGGGTCAACACAGCATCAACAACAAACAGCCAGTACAGCAGCAGCGAGCAACTCCAAAGGCAGCACGCATAAGAAGCTGTGAAGTTGAAGAGGAGCTTTTGGAGGTTGAAAGAGTTAAGTTGGACCTCATGAAACAAGGTATAGAGATCCAAAGGGGTATTTTGGGCTGTCTGCAATCCTTGTCAACATCAGCAATATTTAATTCCATGCAATAATTATTTAATTCCATGCAATAATAATCTTTCTGCCTTTTTAGCTCATATTATGGAAGCCTTAAATGGACATTTGACAAACCAAAAATTAAGTACTCAGCCCTATTATCACTAATGCAAAGTCATAATTATGAGATAATAGTCACAATTAGGACTTATTTATGTCATAATTAGGACTTAAAGGGATTGTATACGTTTGGTAATTGGAACCCACTATTTGTTTCAATCCTATATAGTTGTAGATATCATAAAACCGACCTGTCAAAATTTCATTTCCAAAGGTGGTGGCGTTTTTGAGATATTGCAGTTATGTCCACGCAGGAAGAATAATCTGCAATTAAAATAATCTGTCAGTAACGCTTCTCAGATTCAAATTTTTGGGGATAAAAAGTGATATATTTTTTCATAACCGCAGTACTTCGAAGTGAAAAGTTTCTCAAAATGCATTATACATGTACTATCCAAAGAGCCATCACCAAACGTATACAGACCCTTTAACATAAATGATAATTTTTCTGATTTAAGCCAATGTTTTTAGTATGTCTCCTTAAGTAACGCTTCCATGGGTTTGTTCACAGGTGGTTAACATATCAATTGCTGTTTGATGTTGCTTTATGGTTTTACTTGAAACTGTTATCCGTTGTATAAAATAAGATTGTTTAAAACATGTTGAAATATATTTAACAAAATATTTTAAAAAGTTCACTGCTGTAATTGAAATGCGTTTATTCAACAACACTCTTTGCCATTTTAAACTTATTTGTAAGAAAATGTAAAGCCTTTTTTATTTATTCGTCTTAAATCTGCATTCAGGAAACTTTTATTTAATTGTAATAAATGAAAACATATTGACACTTCATGAAACAGTTCAATTTAAAAGATTGTTTATTAAAAGTATTTTTAGCTTGTTTTAACTAACGACTCTTTTTGCGTGAGAGCATTGCCTATTGGACTTGAGAAAGAGGGAACAAACGCTGTAAAATTACACAAATTTAAGAAATAAATCCCAAACTAGTAATGTTTGCAGTTTTTTGTAGCCATTAAACCAGTGAGTTTTGTGAAATATATTATTTTAAAGAGGGCCTATTTGTTCTCCTATAAAAATAAATAAACAGGATTCAAATGACAAATAAAAAGGTTCAAATGATAAATAAATTGTGGAAATTGCTTGTAAAATACAGGCGATCGAACTACATGTTTTTCAAAGGGCAGTTAAGGTTTGCTTATTGCACAGAGTTTCATATTTAGCCAAAAAAATTGTTGATAATTTCCTCCCTGGCAACAGCCCCTGTTGCCGCAGCAGCAATGTCATTATCGTCATTGTCTTCATCATCTTCACTGTCATCTTCGGCGCCGTCTTCCTGATCATTTTCTGGATCAAGATGAGGCTCTCGCAATACCTTGCTGATGTTAAAGAGCACACAACAGGCAACGATAACATCACATGCTCTCTCTGGAATAATTTGCATGCCATGGCCAAGCAGACAACGGAATTTGTTCTTCAGCTGCCCGTTAACTTGCTCTATTATCGCTCTAGTGGTGGCGTGAGATCTGCGTAACAACAAATATAACCAAACATAAAAATAAAAAATAAGCATTTTAAGAAAACATTAAACAATTGTAATGATTCACCAGCAAGGGCCGTCGGGGAGAAACCAAGCAATTGTGACTGATGGCATTGCTTGATGCTTTGATTTTTTTTTGGATTTTTGTTTACATTTTTTTTTACTTGTTAATTTTTTTTTATTGCAGTAAGACTTGAATTTCGTATGACCGAGGCGGCATAATGGCTAGGATTGTCATTTTGCGAGTTGATAAACTGTTGAACTACTCTCTTAAAAGTATTAATGCCTACCCCCCCCCCCCCAAAAAAAAAATATTTATAGTAATAACAATGATAAATAAATAAACAAAAACATTAAACAAACAATAACATGAATACAAAAATCCATAATAACAAAATGAGGTAAAATAAAATATAAATAAATATATTATTTATATTTATTTATCTATCGTTCATAAACCTACCCCTTCACTATGATTCATGCTTACTCCCTTGAAAATGTATCATGCCTACCCACCCCTAGTACATCAAATTTGAAGGGGTAAAATCCACCCCCCCCCCCCCCCCCCCAATAATGCCTTTACTATAGCTCTGATGACAACCACCTTTAGGGGCATAACAGTTTTAAAATGTACCTGTTGTAAGCTCTTTCTCTATTGGTAGCAGGATTTGCCAATGGGGTCATCAACCATGGTCGAACTGGGTACCCTGAATCACCTAGGAGGATGCCTTGTAACTGGCCACGGTCAAATAACTGCCCTATGCGGCTTTCTTGCAACATCCGGCTGTCGTGTGTGCTGCCAGGCCACCTCGCTACTACATTTGTTATCATGTATTTCACATCACATATGAGCTGGACGTTGATACTATATTTGCCCTTCCTATTGACAAATACATGTTCATTTTCTCCAAGATTGCATCCATGTAGGCATACATGTGTTCCATCAACGGCCCCTACTGTTTGGGGGAAGCCTGCTTTGGCAAAGAAATCCCTCTGCATTCCATGCACTGCTGCCGGTGTTGTCGGGAATTTGACAATGTCATTTCGAAGACGACATAATTCAGGGGTCACTCTCCTTAATACTCGAGAACAAGTGGCAACACTACATCCGTGCATTTCACTTGCACAATCGAACAAGGAACCAGTTGCATAAAAACGCAGGGCAATGAAGACTTGCAAACTCGATGGCAATGCGTGGTTTCTTCTTGTGGGATGATGCAGGCGGTCCTCTATCATGTCGATAATATGGATACATCCAAATCGAGTGAATCTATACTTCTTGTACATTTCAACATCATCATATACATCAAGAGGGTTCTTTCTGTCTCTAAACACTCTCTCCCTACGCAAAGCGCGACGATTATCCCTCAAAAGGAGTTGAAACGCCATTATGTATAAGCAATGATGTAAAAGAAAGCCACAATATTGCAACACTCTGCATTTTATTTTCCCGCCAAATTGTCACATGTCACTTAAGATTAATTATCTTACTCCCACAATTGATCTAGGATCATGTGTGAGGCCAAGATTGATTCAGAGTGGTATTAAGTTTGATATTGATCTTAACTTTCTTTATAAAACGGAGATAAGATTAATTGTAAATTTGAGTAGTTAAAGATTAATTGTTTGAAGATAAGATTGATTTTTTGGAGATAAGATTAATTGTAAAGCTTTATGAAACACCCCCCCAGTCAATCATATTTCTCTATAATTATAGCTAGCTAGCTGCCATTGACGTATTTTGCCCGCAGCAAGATAAGTACTCATTCTCTATCTTAATAAAGCTCAGATCGATTCAATCTTTTGATCTCAGTATCATTGTTATTTTACTGCTATATATTGACGTCATCTTCTCTAACAAACCTAACTGGACCATAAAATTCTCGGCAAACTTTCGTTAACATCTTGTCTGCGGGAATGCTGACTGAAGAGGTCTACCCTTTACCATATCCATATTATTATATATATATATATTTAATTAGCTGTTTCGGCATTTCAGCCGAAACAGCTATTGTATTCGTTCTGATTTTTTTTTTTATTTTTTTTTTTTTTATTTTTTTTTAGCTGTTTCGGCAATTCAGCCGAAACAGCTATTGTAATCGTTAAGATTTTTGTTTTTCTTTTACTTTTTTTTTTTTTTTTCTTTTTTTTCTCCTTCAGACTCTTCTCCATAGGGTTTGTACACGTTTTTTGTTCGGACAATACACTTTGGCACTTATTTATTTATTTATTTATTTATTTCTCATATTTATCCAGGGTATAACCTATTCACCCTAAGGTGGTCTCCCATAGGGCCCTGACTTATAAACAATGAAAAGTATACAATAACATTATAATTAAAAGGTGAAGTAAAAGGTAAAAACGTACAAATACCTAAAAACATGATTTAAAAGACAATTTAAAAGGTATAAGTTAAAAGGTTACGTAAGAAGTAAAGACGTACAAGAAAAAAGAAAAAAAAGAAAAAACAAGATTAAAGAAAAATAACACCACCAACATATGAAACTAAAATAATGAATTTTAAAATACATTTTTTAAAATATGTAAATTAAAAAACATACAAATACCAAAACAAGAATAGAACAAAAATAAAAGACATCAAAATACAAAACACAAGACAATGCCAAAAAAAGCATAAGAAAATAACAACACACTCCAAACGTACTAAGACCCTTGGAGGAACACTTTCATGGACGATTTAAAGATGTCAAGTGACGGAGCCAGTTTTACAGACTGGTCCAGGTTATTCCACACAGAAATCCCCGTGAAAAAAGGGCTTAGTCTTAGACATTCAGTCCTAAACTTAGGAACCACCAGTGAATTCGAAGCATGCCGAGTGTTGTAATTGTGAACCTGATTAGTTTGAATTAAATCATCCATCAGATAAACTGGTGCCAAATTATTCATGCATTTATACATTAATACAGCACGGTGGTAAACAAAACGTTGTCTTAAGGGCATCCATTTGAGTTCACAAAATAATTCAGTTGACGGAGTACTGTAATCCTTACTCAAGATAATTCTCGCAGCCCGTTTCTGAAGTTTCTCAAGTTTGTAAGTATGCATTTGGAATCTGTTTGACCAAATCTGAGCACAATAATCAAAATGAGGTTGAACAAAAGAATTGTAAAGAAGCATCAAAGATTCAGTAGGAACATAAGGTTTGACCCTTCGAAGCATACCTAGCTTAGACTGAACAGATTTAGTAACCTTCTCAACTTGTTCGTTCCAACGTAATTCCTCATCTATTAACAGACCAAGGCACTTGGTAACCTTAACACGTTTTAAGATATTACCACTAACAGTTACATTAAAATCATCAATACAATTCAGTTTAGCCCTGGAACCAATTACCATAACTGCAGTCTTGTCAAGATTAATAACAAGACGGTTAGCAATAATCCAATTCATCACTTGATTCACACCAATAGACAATTTTTCTTCAATTTCATAAACATTCATGCCACTTACAGTTAATGTAGTATCATCAGCATACATATCAATTACACCATCGGTTACAGAGCCAGGCATGTCATTTACATAAATAGAAAAAAGCAACGGTCCTAAAATGGAACCCTGGGGAACTCCCATACATACATTTAAGGCAGATGAACTTGCGCCCTTAAAAAAAACTCTTTGGGTACGATCAGATAAGTAGGACTGAAACCATTTAACAGAATTGCTGGAACATCCAAGCGAACTCAATTTCTTTAACAAATTATCGTGATTGACTGTGTCAAAAGCTTTTCGCAAGTCAATAAAAGCAACACCGGATAATTTGCTGTCATCGATGTTTTTTGACCAGAGGTTAACTAATTTAGCTAAAGTTGTTGTAGTTGAGTGCAAAGGTCTAAAACCTGACTGATTAGGATGCAAAAGGTTAAAATCAGAAATGAACTGGGAGAGTTGATTATGGACAGCCCTTTCTAGGATTTTACTTAAAATCGGTAGCACTGAAATAGGTCTGTAGTTACCGAGGCATGAAGAATCACCAGATTTGTGTAGAGACATCCTCTGCTGGTACCGACGCCACTCGATTTCTTGTGGAGGTAGGGACTGACGGCAACCTTTCGGTGCGTTGTACTGGTTCGATTGTCTCCAGGTTGGGTTGGGATTCCGAAGCTGTTGTCGGTTCCTGGTTTTCCACACAGGGCTCCAGAAATCCCGATCTTGACTACTTCTGTTTCGAACGACGTCAGCATACAGCATGGGTGAAGAAGGGTCAGATGGGGGGTGGGCACGAACAGATCGAGATATAGGATGACGTTTACCGACTGATCTGGACTCCGGATAAAGATGAAGGAGAATATTATTGGCAAATACACCATGGCCATGCTTGCTAAGGTGTATCCAATCTGGGCACAGATGCCTAAATGAGATATTGCTGTTATCAATGAACGACCATCCATGCTTCGCCGCGAATTCCTCAAGTAGCTGATTGGCGGTAAAGACTTTTCTTCTTTCCCAGTCAGTTTCTCGATGACGATGTATGATGCCAGAAATGGTTACACGAGATATACCGGTCTCAGATTTAAGCGTTTCAGCAACTGACACAATCTTGTTAAAGACATCATCAGCATCGTCTTGTGTATTGTTAGATCCGATGTGAAGTACAAGTTCGCTGGGTGTGTGGTGCTTGATTTGATCTTTGGCATGAAAATTAATGTCGTCGACTATGGCTCCGGGTTTTGCAAAACATCGAACTTGCTTCGACCTGCACAGCCTTGGACCACTTATATGCTTGATCATTGAATCACCAACTATGAGAACATCCACTTTTGATTTAACATCGTTGCTCAATTTGTTATGATGCTTTTCTCTATATTGGTGTAATTGTTGCTGAAAGGATGTAGGACTTTGATGTTCCTTAGCGTTGTCAGCACTCTCACTACCAGTACTTGCTAGATCTAAGGCTTCATAGTATCTGTCAATCATAATCTCTGCCTCGGCTACACTGTCGTCTACGACATCCATAATGACGTCAGCATTGCTGTCTGGTGCGTTGTTACACAGAAGTGAAAACCGGTTCTTTGTAATCACTTTGTTAAATCCGATCGACTTCAGACTTGGCCTACTCTTAGACCACCAGCCACAGATGATCCTAGAAGAAATTCGTCGCGATTACGTCATTCGTGGTCACGTGACGTCACGTTAAAGGTGCAATTTTTCCCCATAGGATTTGTACACGTTTTTCTTTAAAATATTGAATTTGATACTTCTGTCAATTCGATCGACTTGAGACTTAGCACAGACCTCGACCACCATCCTTAGGAGGGCCAAGACAAAAATAATCAAGATGACGTCATCGCGGGTCATGTGACGTCACATTAAAGGTGTAGTTTTTAAGACCCTCTAACTCTGAAAGTACAAGTCCGGTTGGGGTCAAACTTGGTTTGCAAGTATTCGAGGGTGCGTTATAGACGAAAATTAAGATGACGTAATTATGACATCACCGGGTGTCATGTGACGTCACATTAAAGGTTCAATTTTCTCCATAGGTTTTGTACACGTTTTTCTTCAAAATATTGAATTTGACACTTCTGTCAATTCGATCGACTTGAGACTTAGCACAGACCTCGACCACCATCCTTAGGAGGGCCAAGAAAAAAATTATCAAGATGACGTAATCGCGGGTCATGTGACGTCACATTAAAGGTGTAGTTTTTTAAGACCCTCTAACTCTGAAAGTACAAGTCCGGTTGGGGTCAAACTTGGTTTGCAAGTATTCGAGGATGTGTTATAGACGAAAATTAAGATGACGTAATTATGACATCATCGGGTGTCATGTGACGTCACATTAAAGGTTCAATTTTCTCCATAGGTTTTGTACACGTTTTTCTTCAAAATATTGAATTTTACACTTCTGTAAATTCGATCGACTTGAGACTTAGCACAGACCTCGACCACCATCCTGAGGAGGGCCAAGAAAAATATAAAAAAAGATGACGTCATTGCGGGTCATGTGACGTCACATTAAAGGTGTAGTTTTTAAGACCCTCTAACTCTGAAAGTACAAGTCCGGTTGGGGTCAAACTTGGTTTGCAAGTATTCGAGGATGTGTTATAGACGAAAATTAAGATGACGTCATGATGACATCGCCGGGTGTCATGTTACATCACATTAAAGGTTCAGTTTTTCCCATAGGATTTGTACACGTTTTTGTTCAACCAATATATCTTTGGCACTACGGTAAATCCGATCGACTTTAGACTTGGCACACACTTAGACCACCACACACACATAATGAAAGACATTTTAGACATCCGAAACAGCTCTGTGTTTGTCCACAAACACATGTCTAGTTTTTTTTTTTTTTTCTCCTTCAGACTCTTCCCCATAGGGTTTGTACACGTTTTTTGTTCGGACAATACACTTTGGCACTTTGTTAAATCCGATCGACTTGAGACTTGGCATACACTTAGACCCCCACCCACAGATGATCCTAGAAGAAATTTGTCACGATTACGTCATTCGTGGTCACGTGACGTCACGTTAAAGGTGCAGTTTTTCCCCATAGGATTTGTACACGTTTTTCTTCAGAATATTGAATTTGACACTTCGGTAAATCCGATCGACTTGAGACTTAAGACACACCTCAACCACCATCCCCAGAGGGGCCAGAACAAAAATCGTCATGATGACGTCATCGTGGGTCATTTGACGTCACATTAAAGGTGCAGTTTATAAGACCCTCTATCTCTGGAAGTAAAGGTCTGATTGGGGTCAAACATGATATGCAAGTATTCCAGGATGTGTTATAGACAAAAATTAAGATGACGTCATGACGACGTCATCATGGGCCATGTGACGTCACATTAAAGGTGCAGTTTTCCCTATAGGTTTTGTACACGTTTTTCGTCAGACTATTGAATTTGACACTTTGGTAAATCCAATCGACTCGAAACTTAGTACACACCTCGACCACCACCTCTAGGAGGGCCACAAGGACAATCGTCATGATGACGTCATCGTGGGTCAGGTGACGTAACTTTAAAGGTGTACTTTTTAAGACCCTCTATCTCTGGAAGTAAAGGTCTGATTGGGGTCAAACTTGGTATGCAAGTATTCCAGGATGTGTTATAGACGGAAATTAAGATGACGTCATGACGACGTCATCGTGGGCCATGTGACGTCACGTTAAAGGTGCAGTTTTTCCCATAGGATTTGTACACGTTTTTTGCAACCAAGATATATTTGGCACTTTGGTAAATCCGATCGACTGCAGATCTGGTACACACATAGACCACCACTCACATATTCAAAGTCATTTTAGACAAGCGAAACAGCTCTGTGTTTGTCCACAAACACATTTCTAGTTTTTTTTTTTTTTTTTTGTTTTTTTTTTTTTTTTTGGTTTTTTTTTTTTTTAAACGACATTCCATTATACCTTGAGGTCAAAACTCAGTCTAAAATTGCTTAAATATTTAAAATTAGATATAAGGTTTGCTCTGCGGTGCCTCGATGTCCAAACCCGAGATCAAATAATGCTATCTTGGCCATCTCAATTCGGATCAGGACCCTGAATCAAAGTTGTAATGGGATGCTATCCCAATGTGCATCGAGGCCCAGCCTCGGCTCGAACTTTCGGTCCCTTGTCCCCCTGCATGTCCAATTTCCAATGAACCTTTGGAGGTTCGCCCTCAGATATAAATAATTTATCAGCTTTCCTCAATGAATCATGTTCCTTATTATCTCAAGATTCAACCTGAATCCAAATACTAAAATTTATCCACATTATTTCGCAGAATTTCCTATCTATGCTGCTTAAGGCCCAATCTCTGAATTAACCTTAAATTTAATTTTTTACATTTCTACCTGGAAACCCTGCCCCTTAACACCTCAAGGCGTAACCCTTGAAACGACACCGAAATAAAATTTTATCAGATTTCTCTCAGGGCATCTTGCCCCTTTCCATCTCATTGCCCCACTTCTGGATCGAAACCTATAAAGCTTAAACTATACGCTTTCTTCAGGGAACCCAGCCCCTTCTCACCTCTGGATCCAACCTCTGAATCGAAACCTAAATTTAATTTTCTGAAAGGTATGTTGAAATACTACATAACCTTAAATGAACCCCAACAAGGCGTCTGCGGATTCTATATAATTTACATCCAATATCTCAGGGGTCCTGCCCCATCTCACCTCGAGGTCCAACCTGAGACCCAAAACCAACACCCGATTTCTCGTGGGTCCTACCCCAGGCGCATCTCGAAGTCCAACCTCGGATCCAAAACTATAATCCGATTTTCGGGGGGTCCTACCCGAGTGCTTCTCAAGGTCCAACCCCGGATTAAAATAACCTTTTCCCAATTAAGTATTGGATGTCAAATCCACTTTGCGGTTCCAATTTGGCTACATATAATGGAATTCCTCGAAACCCTTATCATGCGTCTCACCTCGAGGTCGTACCTCGGATCCAAAACTAAAATCGAATTTATTGTGGGTCCTACCCCAAGTGCAACTCAAGGTCCCACCTCGGATCCAAAAACTTTTTCCCGATTAAAATTGGAATTAAAATTCACTTTGTGGTTCAAATTTGGCTACATACATGTAATATGGGATTCCTTGAAACTCTTAGCATACGTCACACCACGAGGTCGAACCTCTAAAATCCAATTTCTCGTGGGGTCCTACCCATGTGTATTTCAAGGTCCAACCTCTGATTCAAACCTTTCCCGATTAAGCATTTGATTTCAAATTCACTTTGCGGCTCAAATTTGGCTACATAATGGAGTTCCTCGAGACCTCTACCATACGTCTCACCTTGAGGTCCAACCTCGGATCCAAAACTAAATTCCAAATCTCGAGTGCATCTCAAGGTCCAACCTCGGATTCAAATAACCTTTCCCAATTAAACCCTCGGCTTTAATTCCGATTTGTGGTTTACTTCTGGCTCCCTAATCATAGATCCCCAGAGATTTCTCATAAACCCTACCATGTATCTCGCTTCGAGGTCCAACCTCGGACCCAAACCTATATCTTCTTGGGACCTTGTTCATGCGCCCGAGGTCCAACTTCGGGCTTACAATCTTTGCTCAAAAGGAACGAACATTTCTTTGTGCCATCTGCAACTGATGCTGACTTTATTCCATCAAACGATCTGCCCCACCGGAAATGTAGAAACCTAGGGTCCTTAATACTTTGAAAACGTTTTACTTCGACGGTTCAGCCGCCTACGCCCCACTATCCCAACATCATAACTATACCTTGCCCACAATTTTTTAAGGGAACGAACATACAATGAAATGCGAACAAGTTTATAAATACAATACACTTCCAATCTTATTCACCTGTGGCACCGGGCTAGGAGTCGTCTTCTGATCGACAGCGTCATCTGTTGCATCACTGGGACCAGGACATGTTGCGGTACCGGCATCTTGCGCCGGCAGTGCGTCAGCCGCCTTGCTCTGCTCTCCCTGCTGCTGGCGTTTCTGCTGCTTGGAAAGCCTTCCGACCGCCTTTTCAGCCAGTGGACCCCCCTCCACCCGTGCCATCAGTCGCTCAAAGTTTCGCCGCTGACCTCCATTAGGGGCAAGGGCCAAAATGTGGTCTAACCACGCCCTATCCAGACCCAACAACTGGTCCACATCTTCCCAGCCGTCTTTAATCATGTCCTCAAAATACTTGGCCGAGATCTTGAACGCCACACAGAGCCCTTTAAATGCGGGACTTGCCTGGGTTTCTACGCCTTCGTAGGCGTCGGGTTTCTCCTGCAAAATAAAAGGCGTTTGAACATTAAAATGAGAACACCAATGCCGCCACTTAAAGTTCAGTCGATCTATAGCATGAATATAAATGATGCGGAGCGCCGGCTTAATGCTGCCAGCGCGAACCTAATATCACGGACTAAAACAATTTGATTGTTAACTGAAATGTTGAAGCATTTTACGTAGGTCTGCCTACATGCAGTTGAAATTATATAGATAAATGAGGGCCCCTGGCCAAAGGCTTTCATTCTGCCTGCCGATAAAATAGACACTTGAAGAACATAATTTCTTATTCTTTATTATTGTTATTATTTAATCTCAAAACATCGATCCCCTGATATGTATAGGCCGGGACCGAACAAACCCCGTTATTATCCGCGTTGTACGATTTATTGTTCATGCAGTGTTCAACTATTGCATATTTATTTATTTAAGATCCCTTGCATTCCAGCATTTATTTAATAATTTGAAACGTAATTTGAAACGTAAGATTTATTCTGGGTGTTTTGTCTAAATGAAAATATGAGCTAGCTTACCTCCACTATATCGTACGTGATATCCATGTCTTGATTGAGAGAACTGAAATTGAAATCGCACTAGGGTTTGGAAAATCCAAAATGTACTGCGCGCCGAAACACTGACCGTGGGCATTGCTCAAACGCCAAACGGTTCATTCATCAAGCACGTTGCGACCGCACCCAAAAGAATCTCACTTCACGGCCCGCCGATTCACAATAGACAACATTCTCACGAAGCAATAATTTGCATATCATGGCCACCAACGACGTCGTCAGACTGCCATCTGAACGACGTTGTGAGCTCTGCGCGCTTAGCCAGATTATCAACGGCCGTTGGAAGGACTTTCAACGACCTGAAAAGTGCTAAACAGGATGATAAAATCGTACAAGCCAACTGTTATTTTCGGGGAGCATAGCTCTCCGCGACACAATATTATAAACACAAGAACATTTCCTCCATGCATGTACATGTACCAGCAGGACTATCTAATCCACCCACATTTCTATTCAATAAACAAGAACAGTCTTACCGTTAATTTCCGTCGACAAAAACCGCTCCCAACTGCCATAAAACCATAAACTACCCTTTGATCACCCGATCGCATTTCCCCCAAATTGCTCTCCTTATCCCGATTCCCATATACTTATCATAAGATAGGGAATCGCTAATAATCGCCAGCGTAGCTCAAGGACACCCAGCTGGCGAGCTGCTAGAATCACGAATGACTTGATTCCTCTGTCGCCCTCATCGTTTAGAGCGGTACAAATAGTATATATAGTATGCATTTATGTACTATTCATTATTATGCATTAATCATTTAGAAGAGTTGTCAAATAGGGTAGGGGACTACATTTGAATCGTTTGGTTTTGCACTTATATGTCCCAAATGCATTTTTCTTTCTATAGGTCATGGATGAGCTATACCCAGAGGCAGGATACCAGGTTGAGAATCTATCAGAGCGGCTAGACTTTTGGGCAAAGTCCTTGCATATTTGTTCTCTGCGATGTTCAAGAGTGATTAGCTGCAGAGTAGCCAAGGCTTCATCATAAGATGTATACTTATTAGAAAGAATATAGCGACATACTCTTTTCTGAATCTTCTCAACTCGAGATATCTGCCCCTGGGTAAGGCCTCCATTCCAGAGTGGAGCTGCATACTCAACAACTGGTCGGATATACCCTTTGTATACAGTTAACAATTCTTCGGCATTAAGACCTGCTTCTTTTAATTTTCGGAGCATAAACAATTTTCTGCCGGATTTGGTAATTATTGTGTCCACTTGCCCATCCCATTTCAAATCTTGTTGGATAGTAACTCCGAGCAACTTAACCTTCTCTACTACAACCAGTTTTTGGCCAGAAATACTTAAATCCAACATAGGAGTGGTTTTTTTGCCATAATAAACCTGCATGGCTTGACATTTTGTTGGGTTCAATTTAAGTTTGTTATTTTTAGTCCAGTCATGCAGGGAGTCCAGACTATTCTGGATCTGGCCAGCATTTTCATACGGCCTAGTTTTACTTAGCGTCAAATCATCTACATATTTCCAAACATTGATTCCAGTATCTCTGTCCTCCTCCTGTGCACTGTTGATAGTTGCAAGGAAATCGATAGGAGCCATTTTTGTTCCTTGGGGGACACCCCCTGAGAGGTAGGCCTAATCAGAATATTCCGATTTATATTTCACTCTCTGTTTCCGTTCAGAAAGGAAGTCCACCACCCACTGTATGATAGCTGGAGAAACACCCATTTTCAGCAAGTTGTCAAAAGCAATTTTATGATCTATGACATCAAATGCTTTTGAGAAGTCTGTCAAGACCAGAGTACTGATGTTGTTAGGTTTTTCCGCACCCGAGACTAGATGGTGATACACGTCAATCAGGCAATGGGTGGTGGACATACCCCTCTGATTTCCATATTGGCGATCATCAATATGGGGCTGAATGGAGTCAACAATAAACTTAGAAATTCTCCCTTCGGCTACTTTGGCTATACACGAGGTGAGAGATATTGGTCTCAATTTATCGATTGAAGGAGGTGTCTGTTTCGGGATGGGAACGACATTAGCCTCCTTCCATTGAGTAGGGACTTTACTTTGAGTCAGAGAAGTATTAATAATCTCTGTAATTGGCTTGCTCAGCTCGTAAGCAAATTCTCTAAGTAATTTAGTAGGCACATTGTTGGGACCACCAGCTTTATAAACAGACAGCTTCTTCAAATCATTGTAAGTTTCCCATGGTTCAAACTGAGGAGGCGGTTCGCAACTAGGAAGATAGGCCGGAAGATCACCAACATACAATGGTTGTTGAACCTGTGAGAAACTAGCAAGATGCATGTTAATTGCATTTGCTACACCAACATAATCACAAGGATCAATATTTGGTACATGTATGGTTGCGTCGTTTTTCTGCATGTTGGCCAAATTCCGAATCTCCCTGTGCCATTTCCTCGGCTCAAATTGTTGTAGCTTTCTCACCCTGTTCACATTGTGAGAGATCTTCGCCTTCTTTATCTCACTAATAATTTTATTTCTAAGTTTCTTTCTCGCGAGTATATTACCCTCTGCAAACGCCTTCTGTCTAAGCCCAATGAGGTTAAGCGTATTAAGCGTATCTGTCGATATTTTGGCTTAATGGGTAAGGCGTCTTACTTCGGATCAAAAGGTTGAGTATTTTCTTTTGTGTATATAAATTATACTTTTAGCCGCAAAAAGTATTTTCTATTAGAAAAGTCATCCACGCTGCAAGACCGCGTGATCTAATGGATACGGCGTCTGACTTCGGATCGAAAGATTGATTGTTCGAGTCTCTTCGCGGTCGTCAATTAAGCGTATCTGTCGATATTTTGGCTTAATGGGTAATGCGTCTGACTTCGGATCAGAAGGTTGAGTATTTTCTGTTTGTATACAAATTATACTTGTAACCGCAAACAGTAAAGTATTTGGATACGGCGTCCGACTTCACATCGGAAGATTGAGGGTTTGAGTTCCTTCGCGGTCGTCAATTGAGCTTATTTATCGTATCTGTCAATATTTTGGCCTATGGGGAAGGCGTCCGACTACGGATCAGAAGGCTGAGGATTCTTTTTTTGTATACAAATTATACTTGTAACCGCAAAAAGTTTGTTCTATTAGAAAAGTCATCCACGCTGCAAGACCGCGTGGCCTAATGGATAAGGCGTCCGACTTCGGATCGGAAGATTGAGGGTTCGAGTCCCTTCGCGGTCGTCAATTAAGCGTATCTGTCGATATTTTGGCTTAATGGGTAAGGCGTCTTACTTCGGATCAGAAGGTTAAGTATTTTCTTTTCGTATACAAATTATACTTGTAACCGCAAACAGTAAAGTATTTGCATCGCTGCTTTGTTCAGACTCCAGAGTCCACATTTGATCTTAGATATGGGTAGAAGGATTCTTCGCTCCGAACTTAGACCCCCAATCAAATCCACTATTCTCTCTTCCTCTACCCCACAACCCCCATCCCATCCCATATCTCATCCCATTTCTCAGCCCTAATCTTACCCGTGATTCTCCGCGGGATACACAACCTATGCCACCAATAGTTTCTGTATCCATTTGTCTACCAGTTAATGGTCTTGATGTGTTGTTCCCTGCCGACAGGACCCTCTAGCCGCTAACCCTCAAATGAGGCCAAGCCCATGTTTTACAGGTACCATTATTGTTTGCACACTACCGCAAGACGTTTGGAAACTTACACTATTCCCTATAGAGCCGTCTCAAGCAGCCTTACCTTTCTGCATTGTACCTTTTCTCATTGTTCCCTTACTGCTGTAGCCGACCAATTCTTAATTTCGCTTTGTCACACGGTGTCGCCTCATCAGCCCTTGGCACGTTGCAAAAAAGTGAAGGCCTGGACTACCACGAGATGGATTGTAGCACCTTGACCATTCTTACAATGCACATAGTTTGTCTTCGTCTCGACGACATATATACATGCTGAAATCTGAGCTGCCTAAAACGACCTTTCGTCATGCCCGTCAGCAAATTTCGAGTGAAAACCGCTTTCTTACCGAGCCCATCCATCGGCGAAATTTGGCCGCCGTCCATTATACCTCCAGGTTGCTTCAAATTAAAGGACATCCTCATCCCAGTCGACCAGCGCTATTCGAATTCCCTCAAATGCTAAATGATATGTTGTACCTATAACTTGGACTGGTGTAAATTTAAACTAAAGCATCATAAATAAATCAACCCCAACCGAATACAAGTGGATCCATTTCAATTTCCGCTTCGCCGACTACTCCCTCTATCTATTAGATCGATGAGAAATCTGAGATCACCTCTAGGTAGCAACATTCAGAGTAATCTGAGCTGGAACAGTCAGACCCGACATGCAGCATTCAAAGCTACCCGCATCTTGAACTTCCTCATGCGAAACTTCTACCCAGCCTCAAAAGGCTGTCAAGGAGAAGTTGTACACTGCCTTAGTTAGACCAAACCTTGAGTAGGGGCTGCCCGCTTTGTCTGTGGTGATTTCTCAAGAAGAAGAAGTAGCGTCTCAAAAAATGCTGGCAAACTAATGCTGGTTATAACTGGAAGATAGAAGGAAAGCGAACCAACTCACCTACCTATACAAACTCCTCCACAGCGTTGTTTAAATTAAACCTACCGTCCTGAAACCAAAACTTTACTTGACTGCGCAGGGGAAACAACGAACAAATCAATGAATTCACAGCCAACACTAACTTTTACCTTCCTTCCCAAAATTGTGAGAAAGTGGAACAAGCAACAAAAGGAAACAAGCAACATGCAGCATACTGTGGCGGGAACTCCCCGGGCCAACCTAAGGCTGTTAGGATAAGTCGGACACCTATTAAACCGACGACAACCTTCCCAACCCAACGCTCTTCCCTATACGAGAGATCACACAGAGCGACCTAAAAGGCTAAGGGTGCAGGTCCGTTTTGGTGGAAATATACCGCCGATTATGATGATTGCGATTAATCTCTGTTAATTACACAATAAACCTGTGAACAAAAACACCTTGACAACTGTATTGTCGGTATAGGCCTACACAGATCAACAATGATGATTTATTCTCAACAATCAATACAATGTACGATAATTAGGATTTAATTGGGGCTGTTTCATTTCCTGAGTTATTAATTACTGGGGAGGAAAACCTACTGCTTACAGCAGCAACGCGCAACCGCATCAACAATGTGCAACGCCATGCGCAACGCGCGACAGCATCAACAATGTGCAACGCCATGCGCAACGCCCAACTACGTAATGCACAACAGAATACACAATGTCCAACAGCATACGCAGTGCACAACAGCATACGCAGTGTACTGCAGCATACGCAATGTACTACCGCATACGCAATGTACTACCGCATACGCAATGTACTATAGCATATACAATGCACTACAGCGTACATAATGTACTATAGTAAACTATTTGCATCGCTGCTTTGTTCGGACTCCAGAGTCCACATTTGATCTTAGGTATGGGTAGAAGGATTCTTCGCTCCGAACTTAGAGCCCTAGTCCAAAACCCTATACTCTCTTCCTCCACCCCACAACCCCCATCTCATCCCATATCTCATCCCATATCTCACCCCTAATCTTACCCGTGATTCTTCTCGGGATACACAGCCTATGCTACCAATAGTTTCTGTATCCATTTGTCTACCAGTTAAAGGTCTTGTGTTGTTCCCTGCCGACAGGCTTCTATAGCCTCTGAACGCAGACCCCGCACACTGCCGCAAGAAGTTCGCCACCTTACACTATTCATCATAGAGCCGTCTCCAGCTGCCTTACCTTTCTGCGTTGTACCTTTCCTTATTGTACCTATATCAGCTGTAGCCGACCAAATCTATTTTTGCTTTTGCCACACGATTTCGCCTCAGCCCTTGGCATGTTGCAAAATATTGAAGGCCTGGACTATACCCCAAGATAGATTGTAGCATCTTGACCATTCTTACAATGCACATAGTCTGTCTTTGTCTCGACGACCTGCATGCTGAATTTTGAGCTGCCTATTACAAACGATCGTCCTGCCCCTCAGCAAATGAGTGAAAACTGCTTTTCTCACCGAGCCCATCCATCGGCGAAATCTGGCCGCCGTCCACTATACGTCCAGGTTGCTTCAATGAAGGACACCCTTATCCCAGTCGACCAGCGCTAACCGAATTTCCTCAAATGCTAAATGGTATGTTGTACCTATACATTTTGACTTGTGTAGATTTAACCTAAAGCATCCTAAATAATTCAACCCCAACCAATTTCAGCTGCGCTGACTATATCTCCTCTATCTTCAATCGTCTGATTAACCCAGAAAAGTCTATGTACACCCCGTTTATATGCCCGCCGCTGAATAAACTTGCTGGTGTGACCTTGTGTGAACCTGTCCAAAAACATACGAGAACGTATATCTGCCGTCGTATAACCTAAGGAAACTATTTGCCTTTCCTGCCCAGTCGTCGAGGTTTCTCCCCTAGCCTTTAGAAATATTTTATCATGCCTGAACTGAAGCAATTGAACCATGCGTAGACCAAGCTAGGGAGTTATAGAATAAACGTGTAGACATTTCCCAAGCTGTCGAAGTGACATGAACTCCACCAAACTCGGACTTCTGATTTCTCGTGGCCTTGCTTCGTGGTGGACGCGACGCTGCCAAGACCGCAAACGGTTGCCTGCATTCAAATAATCTGTGAATCACAAGTTGGGGCGTGGTATTCCTTTTCGTTTCGCCTGTGTTTTTTGAGGGGAGATGAACTGCCCCAAATCGGTAAAATCTCTTTATATTCTTCACCGATACAAATGTCCGAAAGAAGCGGCCGAAAGGTGCCATACGCCGACTGAATCACGCCAGAAGACCCACATGTGCATCCTTTTCAGAAATGTAGTTATTCTCTTATTCGCGTTCTCAATCGTGAATGAAGGATTTTATTTCCGCATTTCCTATCCTGTTGCACAACCTGCAAGAGAAACAATAATTGCAGCATACCAGGAACTTAGGGAGCACCAAGCTTCGACGGCAAAACAGAGCGGATGAAATGAGATGAGCTGTTACTTACCAGCCCGACGGGACCGCTATAGGAAGCATCTCTGTGTTATTTCCTTTCAAACAATACTCACAATCTGCAACACCTTCCAAGGTGTCCCTTCTTCATCGTTACCCCTTCAATTGGTGCGCCAGACGAGGCCATTGTCTTGAAGAGTACCGGATTCTGTGCTTCCATTCCTGATGAACCCGACTTGCATCCTTCCTTCGTCCCACGAAGGCGTTCTATCACAAAACTACACGTCCGTCGTCTTGTGTGCCGAAAGAGGTAAGTGCTTGCTACAGCACTCTCCCACTTCAAATGCATCAGAGTCCAAAGAAATCCTGCAAAGAATTCTTATGCGAATCGGTTAGCTCAGCTAAAAAATGGAAAATATATCTACTGATGCATGCTAGCACCAAAGTATGCAATTTCACGATCTACCTCCTCCTTATGATTGATTGGCCGACAGTGGCCATTTATTAACAAAAGGCGTTGCAAACCCAGACACAACATCAAGGCAAAATCGTAAAAACAACGGCGAAAAACCAATTGTCGATCGATATGGACTCCATTCTCTAATAATTTATAGTTATTTGTTACACGCATGTGTTCCTTCCCTTGATGCTATTTCTTGTTTAATAATATTTATCTCCTGATAATCCGCTTTGCCTAACTCATTTTGCGGCCTGCTTCCTTTATTTCATTTTAGTCCCATTTTCCCGAGAGGTTTTATTATCTCATCCCCTCAATATTTGTTTGTTTTATTTCTCAAACTCCACTGTTATTTGCAAGGCAACACCGTGGACATCAAAATGCATCGAGTGGGCCACGCCCGCCGTAGTGTCTTGTAGCGTGACGTGGACATGGCCAATCACTAAATGCACAGTGCAGTTTAACATTAGCGTGATTTCATATACAAGCAGGTAACTAAAAGTGCTCAAAATGTTTTCTTTCCACTTTATTAACAGCACTGGGAGTCGCATTTACAAACGATAAACCTCAACCATTATTAAAACCAAGTGGGTATTGTAATTTGCCCCAAGTGAAATACGTTAACTCAACACAAGTGCAACAAATCACGCCAAGACGAGGAACGGCCCGCCGGACGGCATAGCGAGTTGTCGACCTTCCGAGGAGTGTGGCCTACTGAATCGGCCTATTTAGCTCAAATTTAAGGGGAATACATAATACACAAACAAATCCCGTGCCATTTAAACTGGGGTTGTTGCCCCCCATTGTAATGCATCTGTTTTATTAAGCATTCTCCGCAAGCAATCTCTACAAGCGTTTAGATCCAATCTACCATGAATACCGTAAACTCCCGTTTCATTATTCATTTCATCTTACCTGACTATTTCCATGTTGGTATTGCCTCGTTTCTGTTTTGTCTTCTATTGTAACAACCTTGAATTCCAAATGCCGTCTAATATTCATAACCCTTTGCTTTGCCCTTGTTTGTATTGCTACATATTACTTTATTACATCATACTACTCTCTGTACATGCATATTTATTCGACTGTTGCCATTTGTGGCCGAATAACTAAAACAAAACATAAAATACCAAAATATTCCTTTACTTGCCTCCTCAATTCACTGGGACTATTCCTCTTTTATAAATGCATATCACAAATTTGGGCCTTTCCCCACATCAACATCTGGAGGTTTTCCCTACATATCTGCCTGGGGTCTTTCCCCACATCAATATCCTGGGCTTGTCCCCACATACAAATGTGGAGGTTTTCCCACATTAATATTTGGGGCTTTTCCGACATTAATGTCTGGGGCCTTTCCCCACATCAATCTCTGGGTATTTTTCCCCCAGCAATCTCGGGCCATTCCCCGCATCTATTTCTGGGGCTCTTTGCCTCCTTCTATTTCTGGAGGTTTTCCCTACATATCTGCCTTGGGCCTTTCCCACATCAATACTCGGGGCTTTCCCCCACATTAAACTTAAATGGCTTTTCCGACATTAAGCTTTGGGGCTTTTCCCCATTAATCTCTGGGGCCTTTCCCCACACCAATATTTGGTTTTTTTTTCTTTCTTTTGTTTACATTAATCTCTGGGATTTTGTCCCCCATTAATCTCAGGCCTTTCCCCACATCTATTTCTGGAGGTTTTCCATGCATCTGCCTTGAGCCTTTCCCCACATCAATATCTGGGTTTGTTTCCGCATTAATCTTCCGCCTTTTTATTTCAGGCATATTCCAACATCTATTTCTGGAGGTTTTCCATACATCGTCACCGTTTTCACGAAGGGGCGAATTTCATGAAAAATCGTCTATTTATCGAAAATATTTGTGTGTGTGAAAACGATTAAATAATGATATTTCTACAACCTGGTGAAGTTATACATCCCAAAAATCATTAAAATCCTAATTAACCTAATTAACGAATGGGCGAATTGGTCCGCAAGTGCCCTTTTGCGTTTTCACGAAGAGGCAAATTCGAAATAGCGTTGACTTTAACGTGTTTATGAAGGGGCGAATTGGTCCTTAAGTGCCCTTTTGCGTTTTCACGAAGAGGCGAATTGGGCGAATTGGGCGCGTAATGCCTTTTAGCGTTTTCACGAAGAGGCGAATTAGGGGCGCAATGGGGAAATGTATACATTCTGACTCTCACAGCCACGGGCGAATTTGCTAATGTATCGTTTTTTTCGTTTTCACGAAGAGGCAATTCTATTAATTGATTAATTCTGCAAAACTAATCACCTATTTTTCTTAACGTTTGCTATATTCAAGAAGATTGGAATCTCTTCTTTCCCATGATACCCTAATCTTGTATATTCTATGGATATTTATGTTTGAAACTGCCAAACGAAAAAAGGACGAACTTTACAAGCGATTTTCTCGAAAGTTTGTTCAGACCGTGAAAGGCTCAATTTGCCTCTTCGTGAAAACGGTGACGACATATCTGCATGCCTGGGGCCTTTCCCCACGTCAATATCCGGGGCTTTTCCCTACATTAAAATCTGGTTTTTTTTTGCCACATTAAACTCTGAAACTTTTCCCCCATTAACCTCTGAGGCCTTTCCCTATCTCTGCCTGGGGCTTTTTCCCCATATCTCTGCCTAGATATCTCCCCGCATATATTTCTGGGGATTTTCCCCACATCGTTCTCCGGGGCTTTCCCCCACATCGATCTCTAGGGCCTTTCCCCACATCCATCTCTGGGCCTTTGCCTCAATTAATATCTATGTATATGGGGCTTTCTATTTCCTGCCTATCAATGGTGCTTTTCACTATTCATGTCTACAAATCAGGTTTTTCACCTTCTGTCAAAAGGTAAAATACACTTTGCTTTTCACATGTCTATGAATGGGAGTTTTCACCTCATTTTCATGAATGGGGTTTTTCAGCTCATATCTATGAATGGATTGTTTCACCTCATTTCTATGAATGGGGCTTTTAACCCCATTTTATGAATGGGGCTTTTTACCTTCTTCTATGAATGGGGCTTTCCACCTCATTTTGTATGAATGGCTTTTCATCTTATTTTGTATGAACGGGGCTGTCCAGATACACTTTTTCCCTAAAGCACCCCCTAAAAACCTAACCAGAATTCCGGAGAAACCACAACATTCCGGAAACAATAAACGCTACCATAGAAAAAAAAGGGGGGGGGGGGGTATATCCGTCCCATTTCTTGCTTAACATGAAACTTGTTAGATAAAACAATCAATCCAACCACAAACCTACCAGCCCTCTTATCTATTTTAATTCCTTGTCCAAACACACCTCCCCGTGGGGTCTGTGCTAATGCCAAAACACAGCCCTGTCTATGTACATGTACACCACCACCACCTATACCTGCACATGTACATGTACATGCAAACACTTATGTACCGCATACCTTGGATTAGCAGCAGTATCCACCATTCAGGAGTAAGTTTATGACACACGAATTTACAAGACAAGATTCACATTTAGAAGTTCTGGGCCCGGTTGCACCAAGACATGTCGCAGCTGCGGCTGCACCAAAAGCTGTTAGGCTTGTCCTAAAATACGCATCACACGGCACGCCGTAGGACATGTACTATAGTGCTCAACTGTATGGGAGCATTATTCCTCCATGATAAAACTAAATAATATACTCCAAAGTAGTGCGTCTCCCGTCTTAATTAATCAGAGCTACTTTGTTTGCACAGATTTAGAACCTTCCGAGCCAAGCTTTCTATGGACAGTGCTTTTACATGTACCTTTATTCTTGGCACTCATGGGTCCCTAATGTAAAAGGGTTTGTAATCAACATTTGGGCTTAAAATGAACTACTTTGTTCACACTGCTGGCGTACCCACATTATTTATGCAAATGCTTATCACCGGTAACCTTCGTTTAGCATTTTGCATCTTGACACGCACCCATACTGCATAATATCAACTGCAAGATTTTTCCTTTTCTTTTAACAGTTTTACTGCGGCAAATTCGTTTGGCTAAAACCGACTCATTTTAAACATTGCTTAATAGTTGATAAATGTGTTATGCACTAATATAATTCTTGGGTAATTTGAAAATTCATTTCCGATTTTGGAAACAAACATACCATGGTAGCAACTTTCGTTAAGGTAACTCGCGCTACAGTTTGTGCACTTGCTTGCTTTTGGTGTACTCTCCTAAAAGCATTACTGCTGTCCCGGAGAGGGTGGCACGTAAAGGCGCCTCTGGCAGCCGGCCACATCGACCCAATTTAGCTAGGAACACCGGGGCGAACCCCTTCTCTTAGCGATAAGTGTTACTGGGTTCTTTTACGTGCATTATTATAATGATTATTATTATACAATACACGGGACCTACAGCTTTACGTCTCATCCGAAAGACGAAGCAATGGTGGTTTTAGTGCCTTGCTTAAGGACACAGGTGTCGAGGCCGAGATTCGAACTCACGCTCTGCGGAACAGAAAACCGGGTTCTTAACCGCTCGGCCACGACACTCCACTAAGGTTTAGCAAGTTTTAACAGCCAGCAAATATTCAATCGGAATAACTCTCATTTAGGAGACCTTATTTTATCATTACCCTGTCATGCCTCACCGTACGTATACATGTATGCATAGAGGAATTTCCACATGTAATGGTATTATGTGAAGACACACTAAATGGTATTCAAAGAACGAATTTTAAACAAGAACTTGCCCAAATTTCTTATTATGACACTCCCGCAGCCGAATAACCATAATCAAATTTCACATTGACAAAAGACATGGCTGCTCCATAAAATTGTACCTCCTTACCAGTATCATGTTCGACTACCGGCAAGGATTCAGATATCTCCTACCTCGTTTCCTAAAACGAACACCAATCCAGGCTCTATCCCCATCGGAATCGCAAACATGCACAATTCCCCACCATTAGGATCAAGCTCCTCCCTCCAGGCACCCGTTATGGCAAGCCGACTTATTTGGCTGGTCAACGGGCCGGGTATGGGTGGGTAGTTACGTGCACCCAAAACATTAGCGAGCGTACGCGAGATGTACGTCTTGCTGGCCGTTACCAGAATCACCAAGTGAATGTGGATCCTCCGACCGCTACGTCACAGCGATGCAAATAGCTTGTTTAATGGCGCGGCACGAAAGCAAACGCGAACGCATTGTGTGACATCACAGCATGTTTTCGTGCTGAGAAAGTGGAACACATTTCCCCTCCGGCGAATTTTGACAGCGAATGCATTGCGACGTCAAATTCGTATCGCACTGGCTGTCACCTGAAGTATAAACCAGCCCAACCTCGTTACCATGGCTACGATCTTGCTGCGCCATTTTTTACCATCATGCCTTGCGCAATCTTAACCCCTGGAATTGTCTAAATGTAAACATGATATTTCGACGTCGCGTTGTTTTGCAAGGATTTATATTAATTGTAGGGCCTACGTACCTCTGTCGTCTCTCTATACAATGTAAGATACAGATTTTTGGGCGAAAAACGAGGCTTTCAAAATTCATAATGTACAGTCATTGCGCAGTTTTGAACAAAATGTTTGTACATGACGTGACGTTCAGGAACCGCGAGCGCATTACATTCAGGCGTGCAGTTTAACAAATACGCACGCAGTGCGCACTGAATAGCCGCCAAGGGGTTAGTGTAGAAACGCGCACGCGCCCAGGTAGTCGAGGCTGAAACAAGCTTTCTTCACTCCAACAATTGTTGTAAAATGTTTAAGGTAGTATTCTCTTTCCCCCTTTTTGTTTTGTTCGAAGCAGCAAAAGTTTTCAAAAAGTAAAGAATGGTGCTTGACCACAGACTAACCTGACAAAGTTTTAGCTCTGTGAATGCTGCATATCCCGCGATTTTTGTTTTTAAATCAACTAATAATTGACATTTTAAAAAATGCGTCCCTGACAAGAATCTTGGATTTTAAAATTTGTTTTACAGGGAGTTTTAAGTCAGGTGCTTTGTTGTTACTTTGGAAGATTACCGCTACCGGGCAGGACAAAGCACCATTATTTGGCACGAGGCTCCCTTAAGGCCTTGTAATTAATATTAGCCTTGGAGTCTTTAACAATAATATGCCTAATTTGCAATTGTAACTACCTGTAAATACCTGGCGTGTAACATAATTTATTTGTTTCCATATTTGGGTATATTATTTTAATTTTTTGAAAAGTTAATTTTGCAGATTTTTATTACGCATCGTTATTTCAATAACATTAACCATGACTGAATAATTATGAGAACATAACCATCAAACATGGCTACTATTAGGCCTATAACCTAAAGTTGCGCGCATTTACATTGTCTTCAATATTATCAAGGAGTCTTGCCAAACCTCGGTATTGATAAGCTTCCAATTCACTTAGTTGCTTACTGGAAAATCCTATGAACAATGATAACATTGTGATCTTTAGCCCAGTAAACAAACACGGGGAAAAACGAGATGTCTGTAAACTGGGCTAAAAGGTAAGTGAAAGGCTGCCTAAACGTAGTAAACATGAAGAAATCACCACAATTATCGGAAAGAAAACATGTTGACGTGGACATAATTATTGCAAGCAACAATATTCTTTTATTTTGGGGAATTTCCTTGAACTTGTTTAAGTCTCTCACGTTTATACAATCCTTCACCTACTTTTTAAACCAATTTACGGACACCTCGTTTTCCCTGTGTTTTTGTTTGCATGTCATTAAAAAAAGTATCTTTACGCCATGTAAAATTGGTAAGTTGCGTAATCTATACCCTATACAGTTGCTGTCCTCGTTTCTTTTCTTTTTTTAAAATATTTAGTTTGCCGCTTTTTCTTAGTCCAAAACGGCCGCTGTGATGGTTTTCATCCATGGAGGTGCTTTCTTCCTTGGTATGGGGTCGCAGCCCGAGTACTTCGGTCAACCTATCTCAGCTGTCGGCAACATCATCTACATCTCCATCAACTACCGTCTTGGGCCATTCGGGTTTCTCACGACTGGTCAGTAAATACATGTTTTATAGGTTTTCCGGCCAATTTCATCACAAATTAATATAATTACATTACAGTTTTTCTCAATCGCTTTAATGCACTTTCCCAAACTTTTACCTCAATTTTTTAGCAGCGTCTCAAAACCCCACATCATGAATGCAATTGGCCAATCCACTATTTCCAGTTCCCATTGTGTGCACACAAAATGCAAAACTCTAAACGCACTTGCCGTAGCACAGATGCAATTTTCATTCTATTTTGACATTCTAGGCAAAACAGGTTGTTTTCTTCTCAACTGACTGTGTACCTTTTCTATTCGAAATACCGCAGTTGTGCATTGGGTAAATCATTGAATGCAAAATACTACATACAATGAGCATTGTGTTTGTACAAAAGATAACTCCAGCACGATGGGAGTTACTGCTCTTCACTGGCACAATTGAATAGGCCTACTACCAGAGCATAATGCTGTCCATTCCACCAGAGATGCTGAATGTTCACTACTCATAACGTATATAAGGGTTCCACTGAGCGCAATAGTTCTACGTAAAATGGAGCGAGAGGCAGGTATCAACGAGCGTCGTGCAAGAGGGGGTGTCCGTGTGCGTGGTGGTAGGGCAGGAGGAAGAGTGCACAGGGGACGGGGAGGCAGGGAAGGAGGCAGGGAAGGGGAGAGGGAAAGATGCAGGGGAAGAGGCAGGGGAAGAGGCAGGGGAAGAGGCAGGGGAAGGAATATGAATATTCCAAATGAGATACGAGCATGATCACCGACCCCAAAACCAATTATCTCTACTGGACGCCATGAATGCTGGTTGTGGGGATATCTCAATCGAGGACTGCCAAGGTGGGATACGTCATGCCAGAAGGTTCATTGTATTTATTTCTTTAGTATTTGATGTGGGTAATGTGTGTACATGAGCATTACTTTATTGTTTAGCGCAATAACATTTTCATCTGTTGTCCCACAGGTTTTTCCCTCGGTGCCTTCAGAGGCAACACATCAGATGCGATGTGGATGAAGTGCTTTGGCCAAACAGGGAGGAGAGAATGGATGCCCAATGAGAGTCCTGTGGAGCTTGACTACATTTGTCAGCAATGTGGCGATTGTCCCAAAAACTATACATAAATAAAGAAATAAGAAATAAAACAACAACAATACTACATGTACATGTATTACACAATATGTAATAAACGTAATACATTCAAGATACACACCATCACAAATGTGTCTTTTCTTATAGTGTGTCCATTTGTTGTTTACATTATCAGCAACACTATCACTCTGTCCAGTTTTGATGCAACTACGTTGCCATTTGGGTGTCGGTGTTCATGCAGCAATCAGAAGGAGCTGTGCATTTGGTTACATTGATGTAGCAATCGACTGACTTAGTGTATTTTGACGCCTGTTGTTAGCATTTTGATTGTTTTATTTGCTTTTGCACGGGTGAAACAGTGTTGTGAGAAATGTTTTCAGTGTTTTGGGGATTGCATTTCGAGTTTTGAGAAAGAGGTTACTGTCTCGGGAAGTGCATCAAAGCAACTGAGAAAAACTGTAACGTGAATTCAATTTCACGCACCCCACCCCCCAAGTCATTCAAAGTAGGTTTATTGTTAGGTATTGCTTTCAATATCGTGTTTGTGCACACATGGTTCCTTTCATTTCATTCAGGTTCGTTTTATTCATTATATTTTATTTTATAGGCATTCAAAACTACATTTTCACCATTGTTCACACACATTTCCACTAAACCTATTAAGATTCATCAAAGCGCACATTTTTTGTTTGTTTTTTTTGCTGATGAATAATGAATTTCAACTTATGTTGATTTCTGCTAATGTTAGGGTTAGGGAGTAAATAAAAAAAACATAACAAATAACATCACAATATAAGGAGGTCGTTATCATTAACCAAAACAAAATGTTGTTCTTTTCCTGTAGATTTTGTTCACAGGTATTTTCCTTCTTATATTGTATGTATACATTTCTTCTAATAGTAACCTAATTGCACTGCTGCTTTGTTCGGGCTCCAGAATCGATACTAGGTTTAGATATGGGATAGATTCGAGCAAAGAAACCAGAGTCCAAACAGACAAACATCTGGAGTGTGGATAGTAACCTAATTGCACTGCTGCTTTGTTCAGGCTCCAGAATCGATACTAGGTTTAGATATGGGATAGATTCTTCGCTACGAACCAAGCCTACGAAGCCTCTCCCATTCTCGCAATATCTCGCCCCAATATCACCCATACCTCACCCGTACCTCACCCGAACCCCGTTACCCTTGGCACGTCACACGTACCGAACGTCGCGCGTACCGAACGTCGCGCGTACCGAACGTCGCGCGTACCGAACGTCGCGCGTACCGAACGTCGCGCGTACCGAACGTCGCGCGTACCGAACGTCGCGCGTACCGAACGTCGCGCGTACCGAACGTCGCGCGTACCGAACGTCGCGCGTACCGAACGTCGCGCGTACCGAACGTCACGCGTACCGAACGCCACGCGTACCGAACGTCACGCGTACCGAACGTCACGCGTACCGAACGTCAACTTCCATTTAGTAAAGCGGAGAACTCCAGGCCCATCTGATGGCGCTTTTTCGTAAATACTAACGTATGTTTCGACCGACGCGGTGGAAATACGTGCACAGAAAACCAACCTATATTGTATGTCGCCCCTCGTCGACGGGGGCGTGCGTAGCCATTCGGACTGTCGATGCAAACTGGATCGGCCGAAGCGGGAGCTATGGAGTGCAAATTTCGATTCTGCAGGACCAGCTCCCGGGATATAAAATCCGATAGTTGGGAGTTGCACGTTGCAGTTTGATACTGTGAGTGGCAAGAGGGCGGATAGACCTACATGTCGAGGCCACAAAAGCTGGTAGTTACTAGTGCGAGGAATACTACCTAATGAGCGACAGTTCGAACCATCCGGCGCAATTACGACCTTTGAGATATCTAAAATATAGGCCTACAAGCACATTTTCCCTGCATCACGGTGCCAACGAGCGTCGATGACGGGCATATTACTGGGGTCTCGTATCGTCACACCTCGCTAAAGGGTCCGTCACACCATAACGTTCTGGTCAACGTTCTCTAAACGTTTTAATCGTTCAATTTTCGAGCGTTCTAGGGTGAGGTGGACCCATCTGGCGTGTGGCTAACGTGTGACTAACGCATGACTAGCGTGTGACTTACGCATGAGGAGCGTGTAACAGCGACCAAGTAAGACACCCCTGAAAACTATTAGCGTGTGCTGACGTGTCACTGGCGCGCGACGAACGATTAGTCAACGTTAGACGAGCGTGTTGAGCGTGCGAATAACGTGTGAATAACGACAGAATAGCGTTTTGCTGGCGTGTGGGTTTTATAGTCAAACGAGTATAAAACGCGGGAAAATCATAGTGGATTCAGTTATTCTTCTGAGATTGAACAGTGAACATCATGCCGCCAAGACGAAGAAAAAGTGTGAGGGGGGCTTCTGCTACTAGCGCTGCAAGTAAGAAGAATGCAAAGCCTCTTTCTCTAGCAATGTCTTCGGAACAACACCACGAGGAAGAGCCCATCCGATGTGTGACACACCATGTGACACCCCCTGGAGACCCTGAAGACACCAATGAGGACGTTCCGACCATGGCAAAGAGAGTGAAGAAGCAGAGAAAGGACTGCAGGATCCAGGACCGGGCGGTGGAGGATAGTCTGGTGGATTTTTTCCGAGAAAACGAACTGCTGTGGAACTCACAGAAGACAGAATACAGGAACAAGGCGAAGAGGCAACGGATACTCGAGACCAAGGCCACAGAGCTGGAGATCGGGGTGGACCACCTGTGGACCTGGTTCAAGTCCCTCAGGGACATGTTCACAAGGCAAGTATTTATGTTTGAAATTATGAAAATGCTTTAAATAATTGCCATGACTTTAATAATAATGGAATTTATATACTTACCATATACTTACCGTATGCTTATAATATCTACCAGGTTGGACAAGAAGAAGAGTGGGGAAGGCCAGCAACAGTTGACGGAGAGGGAGACATGGATAAAAGCCAAATTTTGCTTTTTCCACCGTGCTGTCAACCACCGCTCGAAGCCCGTCCGGAGTGTAAGTATTGATGTGGATATTGACCGAATCATATAATTATACTACAATATTGAATAATAAGTGAAAGACAAATGTATGTACAATTGTTTATTGTCAATTTCCAAACATGTTGTGTTTACCTGTGTCATTCCGTGTCTTTCTAGTTGAAGGCGATTATAGCCGAAACTCAGGGGGACCTGTATGAGGCTGAGCGGGCAGCGGCGGAGGAGAGGGTTGATGTTGACGAGTTTGCTGAGACCGTCCACGTCTTAGAACGTCAACCCACCCCAGCCCTGTCGGTGTCCTCTGACATGGAGACCCTCCAAAGGAAGGCCAAAGAGAGCGGCGAGATGCTGACGATGCTGCGTGAGCAACTCCTGCCTCCCGAGCCAGTCACCGAGAGGACCACCTACGCCGCCTACGTCAAAAGTGTGCTGCTGGGGCTGAGTGTAAAGGACTTTCGCCGGGCCCGGAAAGGCATCAACAAGGTTCTGAGGCCTTTCTGCGAGTCGGATTCAACCGACGACGACAGTGAGGACCGGTCTAATAGACCCCCGTCCAGACAGCCCTCGATTCAGTCATGGTTAGCTTAATTATTACCATTACTTTCAATTATAACTAGAATTGGTGCGTTGGCCAAGCCAACGCGTGCTATATCCCGACTTGCCTCATTACTGAAATTGACCAATAGCTGGCACGAAAGTTGATCAAAAGTACAATTAGATCTAGTTGGGTCGGTTCAAACATTGATCAAAATCACTCGTCTCCACTCTAGAAAGTCATCTGACCATTTTCCTTATGGTGTATTTTCAGTGTCACTGGTGACACAACCTCGTCGCAACACCCCCAGAACAAGAGGCCGAGTCAGAGTCAGGGCGAGTGCCAGTCACAGCACGGAGGTTGGCAGCCACCTCCCAGTGAGTGGGGACCGCCACCGCCCCAAGCCATTTCGGTCTTCAACTCCGCGGACCCTGCCTACATGTCCCTGATTCAAGACCTGGAGCCCTGTGCGTCAAGTTATCAGAAATAGTGACTTATTCATATAATTATACTACGATATTAAATAACAAGTGAAAGACAATTGTTTATTGCTTATTGTTTATTGTTTACCTGTGTAATTCCAGTTGAAGGCGATCATAGCCAAAACTCAGGGGACCAGGATGAGGCCGAGCAGGCTTTAATACTTGTGTGAATGTGTGATTATGATTATTATTTCCTTTAATTGTTTAATCTTATATTGATTTACTGTTATTATTACTGTGATTTACGAAATAACGGGTGTTATTCCTGGGGTTTTATGTTATTAAAATAAATGATTTAAATTTGACACTGAATTTGTGTTTCTTAATATTTATTGTTAGAAAACATCCACACACATTGTCCATGTCACAAGAGTCTTCATATCATATCCATCTGCCATGGAACAGCACCAGCTTCCGAGTTACACCAGTGTTTTAGGAGGTTCCTCTGGCGCTTCCCCTGTCTGTTATCCACGTTGGGCCCTCTGACATTGACGATGTCCTCCAGATTGCGCTGTGTTCTCCATTGTCCAGGAATCACTTGATGATTGTCGTCCTCACAGTCCATGCGAATGTTCTGCTGACGTGGATACCTCATACGCATGAGATTGTGCAAACACATGCACGTGGTAACGATGAGCCTTACGGTTGCGGGAGCATGGTTCATGGTGGTGAGGAGTACCTGGAACCTATTGGCAAGGATGCCAAAGGCATTCTCGACCACACGACGTGCCCTTGACAGCCTGTAGTTGAATATCCTCTCGTCATCGATCATTCCACGGTGCGAGTACGGCTTCATCATGTTAGACCTCAAGGCGAACGCGTCGTCACCGATGAGGTAGTACGGCACATCCTCGTTGTCGTTGGGCAGGGGTTCAGCTGGTGGGAAGCCGATGGAGCCATCACCGATGCAGTCTTTCAGCTCAGACCCGTTGTAGATTTGTGCGTCGGATGCTGCTCCTTTCCCTGAAAAACACAAATTACATCAACATAAACATACAGTACAAAAAGCAACTACAAATAATAACACCAGAAATAACCTAATTCAATCTCAATTAAAGACATTATGTGAAGTTATAGTTACCAACCTACTGGGAGGTGTTCATGGATTTGAAATACCTGAGCACGTGCGATTCGTGACACCGAGAAAGCGCAGCGGGCGAGGTGTTACCGCACGAGCGTATTATTGTAAGAATACAATATAATTTGCACTTGCTCAGGTATCACTTACTTACCAATTACTTACCATACCTCTCCTCGTGCAGCTATTGAATAAGTTGGTTACTAACCTGTATAGAACAAAAGAGTCATGAACACTTACCACCAACATCTCCCCAGATGAACTTGTAATCTGCGTCCACCAGGGCCATCATCACCACAGAGTAGAATCCCTTGTAGTTGTAGTAGGTTGATCCTGAAGAGTTAGGGCATCTACAGGCAACATGTTTTCCGTCTAGAGCACCGCAACAGTGAGGGAAGTTCCACTTTGTCCTGAACTGGTTGGCAATCTCACGCCAGGCTTCAGGAGTGCTTGGAGGGGTCATCACCTCATCCAGATACTCGTCAACGATCGCATGGCACACTTCACGGACGAGGACGGAGATTGTGTTGGATGGAACGCGCCACCCAAACTTCATGTCAGCATATTTAGATCCAGAGGCCAAATGTCGCAGTGTCACCGCCAGTTTCAGGCCAGGTTCGAGGGGCTCTCGGTAGAAGGTGTGCTGCTTCGTCAATCTGCCTCTGACACGCTCAAGGATCTCATCAAACATTTCAGGTGGCATGCGCATAAAGTTCGTGAAGGAACTGGGGTCCTCCCGGCGAAGCTCAACCATGAGTTGGTCGTACATTCCAAACTCTTTGCGCCTCAAGATCCATGATTTAGTCCAGCGCTGTCGTCTTCGGCGGGGTCGTCTTCGGCGGGGTCTTCTTCTCTGCGGGCGAGGTCCCTCGATGTGCTCAGCTATGTTCAAGTTCAGTACATCTACTTCATGCTGGGCTATAGCAAGCATATATACCCTCCTTAGTCTTTCTGGAGCCTCCATAGTGGGCCGGTGTTCTCTACGGTAGCCCAAAATCAACTGAACCCTGTTTAAAAAGCCTCGGTTTATATACCCACGTGCATGGACGTTCGGGAAACGCTCAAATGACGCTCATTGGACGCCATATGACGTTCGTTTGACGTTAGTCACACGCTGCGTGCGCTAGGGGTCCGTTCAGTGGTCGTTGACAGGTCGCCAGTGAGTCGTTCACTGCAAAGCAAACGATTAATAACAACCAAGTAACGCTAGGGTAACGACTGACTAACGATAGCCGAACGCGTACAACGTTCAGCGAACGTTAGTAAAACGTTCCACGAACGTTCTTTAGCGTTCTCCAGCGTTTAAAATTAAACGTTGAAGAACGCTGGTCTCCATGAGAACTTTTGTGCATGTTCAAAACTTTTTTTTCGGACCAGCGTTCTCCGCCGATCACCGACGATCACCGACGATTACCAGCGTTCACCAGCGTTCACACAACGCTCTTCTGGCGCTATACCAGCGACCATGGACGATAACCAACGTTTCCTCAAACGTCATAGAACGCTGACCAGAACGTTATGGTGTGACGGACCCTTTAGACTCCAACCTCGCTTTCGGGAACACAGCCGCAAATATGCGCAGAACAACAAACTGCTGCGTGTGAGACTTTTCTCGTCGCCGGGTTGCATGCACAATGCGCCTTATTTCCTCAAATTTACCCCCGTGGGTGAATGCCTACCCTAATAACTTTGTTTGTTATTATTTATTTTATTGATATTATTGTTATTACCACACTCAGGCATCCTCACACACACTAACAGATACAAATATAAAGAACAAATTTGTTTCATTCTCAGGAAGGCCATGTGATGCTAATATCCTATAAAAATACAGGGCTACTGGCTCCCCACGATGTCTGTGTGCGCGCGCTCCATCGTCTGTTTGATTGGATTCCTCTATACGTTGGGAACAAGCAGTTTTGCAGCACGGTTGTACCAATGGACTTGTGGACAGTTGCTAACCCGTTGACACGCAAATTTCGCCAGGATTGGCGACCATGGAAACAACAAATTCTTCTACATGTTTCCTGAGCAATGACATAACATAAGCTACGTTTCTGCCGTAGCCTGTCTCGGTGTAAGCCTTGAGGAGCTCCAGGTGCCTATGCTTGTGGACGTCCAGTGCCGATTCAACCTGCAATTGCATGGGATAAAACAAGCTGAGTGGTTATTTGCACGTGTCTTTAAGGGGGGGGGGGGGGAATCGGCGCAAAAATAACCGAATGCGGCCGAGGCGAAGTTTTTTTTTTTTTGAGGTTTATTTTTTTGGTTAGAGGGCACGCCGAAAGAATCCAATCTCAACATTCGTACAACTTTTGTGTTTTGTGGCTTGCAAAAAAGAATACCACATTCACGGTGCCGAGTAAGCCCTGGGACATGCAAAAAAAGAAAGAATTCCTTCCAAATACCGACGGCACTGCGCTTATTTTGGGATATGCTAGCCAACAATCAAAGCTAATGTCGAAGGCTCTACATTTGTTGTCATGCGTGCAAACGGCAATTTGCAATCTCAACGTTTATGCCTTTATCTGCCTACCGCCCACAAACTGGAATTCAATCTCAATATTCATGTTTTGTTCAGTCTAAGGATTTGACAAAATAAGCAAATTCATGTCCATAACCATGCCGCCAAGCTTGCGCGATGCAAGCAATATTTCCGGCTCGATTTTGAAGGATCTTCGTCGGTCTTGGGGCCCACCAATGCGAATTTGATCCTGAAATTCATGACCTTTCATTGCATTTTCAGGCATGCGAAATATAATTAAATCTCAATATCTACGACCCTTATGTCTTGAGGTGTGAACACAGAAAATAAATCTAAATATTCGTGGCCTTCATCAATTTGTGCGTGCTGTGCAGACACGAATTCAATCGTAATAATCACGGGCGTTGCTTTCATTTCCGGCATGCAAACAGGAATTTATTCTCAATATTCACTGCTCTGCCCCTGTCGGGCATGCAAACACAAATTCAACCTATTAATTAATATCCGTGGCCCTATACCTTGAATTTCAAGCATGCAGACAGGAATGTAATATCAATATACACGGCACTTGGTATGTTGTGGTTTAGAAGAAAAGTGAATTTGTATTAATTTCCAACGATTGCCGGCAGGCAATCGCCAAAAATAAAATTCCAATACGGTTGGCCATTGGTAAATGGGTGCAAGCTAAATAGACCGGAAAGTCTGATAATTCCCTGACGTCTATACATTGAACCGTTTCGTCTGAAGGAAGTCAAAAAACCAAGAACAGCATTTTTGTTTTTTGTCCAGCATCTATAAACACAGAGCTCAATATCAATTTGACTGCAGGCTCAACGCGCGTTGGCGTTGGAAAACAACACCACGTCCGTTATAGGTTACACGGTCTAAACGACGAAAATTTAACTTTGCAACCGGCGCTACGTTTTATAAGCTGAACTGGCGCACACCTGTATGTTAAGCAATTACATTATCAATCTATCAAAAGGTTAATGTCCTTTGCCCTTCTTTGTTTTCTTGCGATGTCTCATTCAAAACCTCAAAACAAACGCAATGTTAGAAAATTATCAATTCGATTTGGAAATCAATATTTCAGGGTGCAACCCCCAAAGGCACGGACACACTTAAATTAACAAAGTTCAACAGTTCCACCTTTGCACAACTTTATTCTAAATTGCCTAAACTCTCACTGAAACGAGCAGGACTTCATTTTTCAATTTACATGGCCCCTCCTCTGTTTAGCGGCATGCAAACAGGAAATAACTCTCAATAATCATGGCCCTGCCTCTGTTTTTAGGCGTACAGACAGGAATTCAATAATAATGTCTGCCTGTTGTTTCAGGCATGCAAACAGGAATTAATCTCAATATTCATGGCCTCGCCTCTGTTATCAGGCAAGCAAATAGGAATTCAGTCCCAATAATCATGGCCCAACCTCTGTTCACTGGCATGCAAACGGGAATACAAACTTAATATTTATGAACCTCCCTCTGTCTTCAGGTATGCAAACAGGAATTCAATCTCAATATTCGAGGCCCTGCCTCTGTTTTAGAGCATACAAACAGGAATACAATCTCAAAATGTATGGCACTGCCTCCGTTTTCAGGCATGCAAACAGGAATACAATATCAATATTTATGGCCCTGTCTCTATATCCAGGCATGCAAACGGGAATACACACTAATATTCGAGGCCCCACCTTTGTTAACGGGCATGCAAACAGGAAAACAAACTCAATATTCAAGGCCCCACCTCTGCTTTCTGGCATGCAAACAGGAATACAATCTCAATAATCAAGGGCCCACCTCTGTTTTCTGAAATGCAAACAGGAATACAAACTCAATATTCGAGGGCCCACCTCTGTTGTCTGATATGCAAACAGGAATACAATCTCAATATTCAAGGCCCAACCTCTGTTTTCTGATATGCAAACAGGAATACGATCTCAATATCCAAGGGCCCGCCTCTGTTTTCTGATATGCAAACAGGGATACAATCTCAATAATCAAGACCCCATCTCTGTTTTCTGATATGCAAACAGGAATACAATCTCAATAATCAAGGCCCCACCTCTGTTTTCTGATATGCAAACAGGAATACAATCTCAATAATCAAGACCCCACCTCTGTTTTCTGATATGCAAACAGGAATACGATCTCAATATCCAAGGGCCCACCTCTGTTTTCTGATATGCAAACAGGGATACAATCTCAATATCCAAGGGCCCACCTCTGTTTTCTGATATGCAAACAGGAATACAATCTCAATAATAAAGGCCCCACCTCTGTTATCTAATATGCAACACAGGAATACAATCGCAATAATCAAGGCCCACCTCTGATTTCAAGCAAGCAAACAGGAATACAATCACAAAATTCAAGGCCCGGCCACCTCTGTTTTCTGAAATGCGAACAGGAATACAATCTCAATATTCAAGGCCCCACCCCTGTTTTCGGGCAAACAAACAGGAATACAAACTCTATACTCCGGGCCCTGCCTCTGATTTCAGGCAAGCAAACATAAATTTTAATCTCAATATTCATGGCCCTGCCTCTCTGATAATAATTTATCCAAACAGCTCAACAGTGTGATTCCTCTATAATTATCAGTGTCGCCAAGCGAATCATTTTTCTTATATAGCGGTCTGATCATACCAATACACCAATCTGTTGGGATTAAACCAGTATGTAATATCAAGTTAAACAGAGATACAATAAGTGTGATCATTGGCTCAGGACAATGTTTAAGAAATTCATTAATAATTAAATCAACATCAGCAGCTTTATTATTTTTTGGTTTCCTTATTTGAACCACAATTTCGTTTTTAGTAAAACACTAATCTCAATAATCAAGGCCCCACCTCTGTTTTCTGGCATGCAAACAGGAAAACAATCACAATAATCCAGGCAAACTCAATACTTCGGGCCCTGCCTTTGTTTTCAGGCAAGCAAACATATATTTTAATCACAATATTCATGGCCCTGCCTCTGTTTTTAGGCATGCAAACAGAAATTAATCTCAATATTTCATGGCCCTGCCTCTGATAATAACTTACCCAAACAGCTCAACAGCGTGATTCCTCTATAATTATCAGTGTCGCCAAGCGAACCATTTTTTGTTTTATATAGCGGTTTGATCATCATCAATACACCATTCTGTTGGGATTAAACCATTAGTTAATATCAAATTAAACAGAGATACAATAAGTGTGATCATTGGCTGAGGACAATGTTTAAGAAATTCATTAATAAATAAATCAACATCAGCAGCTTTATTATTTCCTGATTTCCTTATTTGTACAACAATTTCATATTCTAGTGAAACACTTGTTTGTTTCCTCATTTAACGAGTGCTCGATTTTTCTGGGATCAATGCCATTGGATTTGATATTTTTCGGTTGGACCTAACTCAAGTTTTTAAAATACTCAAATAATGCTTCTAATGCAATATTTCTCAGTTTATCTTTACCCTGATTGCTGGCATCATTAATAATTGTCCAATAGTCCTTTGGGTTAGTGCTCTAAGTGTCCTTATTTTATTATTGAGTTTTTACTAAAGTCATGTTTAGTTTATTGATGAGCTTCTTATATTTTTTACTAACATATTTAAGTTTGGCTTGAGCTTCAGGCGAATTGATTTTGTTAATCTCATATTAGTTTTTAAATACTCAGATCTGGCTTTTTTGCGGTCACTGTTAAACCACGGTTTATATTACATTGTTTACTTATTCTAGTTTGAAAAGCAGAATTCAAAAATTGAGCGCACAAGTCACTTGTGATGTCATCCATATCAGAATGTGCCATTTGCAGAGATTAATATTTTACCACTTTTGCTTGCAATTTCATAATTTCGTCTTCATCAAATGCATTTTTATATTAAACAGAAAAAGTCGAATCCCAATTGGTTTTTTGTGGTGGTTTGTGTATCTACAATTGGCACTTGCTCCTTACATCTATCTATCTGCTGATGACACATATTTAACTTGAGTGGTAACTGAAATTGGGTTATGTCTGACCAACAAGAACCCATCGAAATTACCAACAGTATAATTTGTAATTTGAGGGAACGGTTCAGTGGAAACGATAACATAGTCAATCGTGCTTGAGCTACTGCAGGTAACCCTGCCTATGATTTAATCGCCATCTGCATGTTCGTACATTAACAATATGCAAATCAAGATTTGTACAGAGGTTGATGAGATTAAAACCGTTATTATTTAGGCAAGATTCAGAGTTACACCTAGTCGTTGATATAGCAAAAGATTATAATTCGTCCTTGGCACTAAATAAGCTGTCATTTCCTAACTCAAATCCAACTACAGGAGCGACCGAATCATCTAATGTTACAAAGTCATTTAGATTACCTGACCTGGCATTACAATCTCCTATCAGACACAAAGGAAACATTGTACTTACATTTTATATTAATACAGTCGTCTGCAATTTCATCAAAATTATCTTTAGTATGATATTTTGACCTACATGAGGTGCATAGACCGCACCAACAACAAATTCATATTAAAATGCCTTTTTATCAATATGAAAATATCCGTCACTAGACACGACTCGCAAAATGACGGACTGGCCGACATTTGGCCATCAAATACTATTTTTACCTGCGTTTGTACCGAAATAAAAATGCGGTATGCCACGCAACTCTATTATTATCGAAAGGTAATCTGTTTGTGAGACAATGTAAGACTTTATTTTTTAGAAACAGCCCATTTCAACGTGGTGTCGTATACTGGAATGAACTCAACATTGATTTGAAAAAGTGTAATTCTGTGGTTTCATTTGCCAAAAAATTGAAGAAATCAATGATTAATACTTATGCTTAATATATTTGTTCTTTACTGATTTGCTTAGCTATTATGTAACATACTGTACCGGGTCTCACTCTCTATTGTCCTGATTTTGTCCGTGTGTAGTTTTTGTCCTGTCCCAGGGAAAGGTACAAAAGCTTTGCTTCACCGTTTTCCTGCATGTTGACATCTTTTTATGCTTTCGATTATGTAATGTCTGATGAATACTCTGTAAATACATACATGTTTTCTCCTTTATGTGCATAAGAATTGTAACTGAGGATGTCAATGTGAAAATAAATGTTGAGTTGATTGATAATTAGCAATCATAGGCAAGCGAAATGAACGCAAATGAACTATGCTAAGCTGAGAAAAAGACATCCGTTCACGGGTTGTTATACTCGAGACTGCGAAGAGACTTTCCGACAACGGTGGTGCAAATACTACACAACTTTAAACCCGACGGGAAAAAACCCGTATGGTATGTTATGTTACGTCCCTGCACGTAATGTTGCAAATTAACATCCGAAAGTTAACATTTCCCCAACCAAAACCATGCGACTTGCTCGACCAGCACTAGCCTACTTGTCGTGCAATGATTCAATGTACATGTATGTGTGTGCATCACTACAGGCAAAAGACTCCAAGACTCCGTTTGCAGCTCCATCTATTCAATGCACCTACCAGTGAGATAAACAACAAGGCTTTGAGAATTACCACAGTTAAAAGTAAGCCTGCTCGAAACATAACAGAATTACACAAGACAAGGGATTAAACGCCTCAGTAGCAATGTGGTTCGTATCGCCATAGCATAACTAAAGTATTTGAATTATTTATCCGCAAATGGGATTTCGTGACTGCATGCCCTGTTCCTCCTTTGAATCGATATAAATGTTGAATTCACAAGAATAAACTATTTACAATGAATAGACATGGCTGCTCGAGGTGTCAACTTACCGTCAGTCAGGACAGTCAGCTGTGCAGAGCCTTCCGGAAGTGCTCTCTTTTATTTGCTACGTATGCGTGTCTCCCGTTAATTATTTTTGCGACATTTGTATGCAACAAAAAGGCTGATAATACTAGTATCGTCTTATAGTTTAGTGAGATTATTCACGTTTTCATCAACATTTTATTTTATGGTCGGTAAAAAATACCATTTTACTGTACTAAACAAAGTTGTGCAGAAGAATGCGACAGTTTGGTGACAAACAAGATATGTTATTTAGTTACCTATCTTCAAAATGTGTGGTTCTTTTATTTACCTCAAACACATACGAACACTCAAAATGTCGTCCATTCCGAAAGCAGGCTTACAAAAATAATGCCGCTCAAAAAGCACATAAATGTCTCAATTCTACTGTCCTCAAATACCAAAACAATCTAGCACCTTGATCAAACATGCGTTGCTATACTAAACTCAAGATACCTCTGTAATTCGCATGTCGGAACCCCTGCTCCACACCAGAGCAAAGGCGCTCGACAAGAACGTGTGGCGCTCTGACCATCGTAAACAAACATCACCTGCAAAACGTGAGCGTAAAGCAAAGTTATGCAACAAAACGCACGTGTATACAATATAATTCACGTGAATTAGGTCATTTGAAAAACAGACACTTCGCGATTCTAGTTAATTTGGTTTTTTGTTTAACATTTCGGTGAAAAAGAACATGACCTAATTCCGAGGGGCACACCTCCGTGCACACAAAACCTCGTAAAATTTCGCGGCTACGAGGCCGTCAACCCGCAAAACTTCGCAGCGTACCTCTTTAATGACTACGCTGCAATCTGACTGGCACAACATTAATTTTATATTAAACGGGCTTTCCTACAGATATGTAGCGGAAATATATTATTTCAACACAGAATTCCAATAAAACTGAACATACATTATAATCAGCTGGGTAAAGGTTTATGAAGGGAATGCTTCTCGCCCTTGTAAATAAACGTGTATTATACCCACCTAACACCAGGAGGGGCTCGATAAGACTGCTATCCTCGCTAGGTCTCAATTGAATCTAAAAATCAGATTTGTAGAAAAACACCCCCCGAAATAGAGAAATCGCCGAAGATCACTGATTGCATAAAGAACACAATACGGCATTTCAATACGGAGAAATAGACCCGTTTAGCAAAACCAGAAATTAAATAAGTGAATTTGTCGGGGACATTTATTTGGAAACAAAAGCCGACAGGTGTCCAGCGGGACATCATAGAAAAATAAAGATAGCTGCACAAACATGCGTGCTATAGGGATGCCCATACACCGGCATATGCCTGTTATGTAACCAACTGCATTATACTGGACATGTACACCCCGAATGGCAATTTATACGTAAAGATGCATTATATGAATTCAATACAAATGTGAATTTTAAAAAAATGCGATAGGAGATGTACCTCTTACTGGTGAATATATATATTGCTGAAAACGTATGCAAACGTTAAGTAGCACGAATAAAATAACTATGTTATTAAAACCTACATTCCTGGCCCTATTGTTAAACAAGTAGGCCGACCGGGACGATGGATAGACCATTGTGGTGCTTTCACATTCCATTGCCACGCATCAGTGCGGCCACTCCCTATCGCGCAAATTGTGGTCTTCGGTACGAAGGCTCTATGCCGCCAAGCATGGCAAGCTTCAAACCTACATGTACATGTACACCCTGGGGACATATTCCAAACTCTGCCGAAGCAAAGGCAAAACGTGAGGTAAAACAAGTATACCTGCGCGTTTATAAGAATACAATTATCTCAGAGCTCGGCTCCATAAACCATTTCGACACGCCCCTTTTCGAGGAGGGTTCTTCAGTTTAAGCTGCGCCAAATCAAATAAGTGGTTTGATCCTACCTCATTTCTCCATACAATCCAAGAAAGAGTCCTCAAACTAACACGGGTGTCCAATCTCGCAAACACAAGCGCGATTGACTTTTACTGGGATGGAAAACCTTCCCAGAAATGATCTCTCTTGAATCCTGGATTGCTGCCATGCCGCGGTGTAAAACACGGCCCGGGTGGCCATCGGTCTGGACAGACGCGAAGACATGGAACGTCCAGCCATGACGAAAACAGACTTAACACTGACAGTCTCTTATCTGGCGCCCTCACGCGCCGCAGTGCAAATAGTCTTTCGTGTTCACCCATTCCATTTATTTCGGAGATAACGGGCCTAGACTAATTCGCGCTTAATTAAGCCATACAAGTCACAGAGAGAGAAATGTCACTGGATGGGAAAGCGCCATCATTCTCTTAACCAGTCAGCGGTGGGGCACAACATATAAGTCGTACGTACGACATATAGGCCTAAGTCGTACGTATGAGTTGGCTAAAGTGAGAACAAATAATTATTTTCGCCATGTCTCTAGTACAGCTTCGTATACTAATATCACCAATAAACGGTTGGCAAACAATGCAAAGATGGCGGACAAACTTGTGCTATCTATCGAATGAACTTGAACCAACTAATTCAAGTAATTCAGAACATTATACACTTGTTTATTCACTCTTTAAGAACCAACCTTTGTTTTGCGAGCATTACTGCACATTTACAGTTTCTTATATTGTGATATACACACAATTGGTCAATTGTGCTATGTACACAATTTAAGAAGGAGACTAGGTTGGTACAAAAATACATCGCGAACACTGACCTCACGCGTCCACATACAAATCAATTGAATCCGACCGGTGGCGTCTTTTTATCCATTCATGTGAAGTTTTTGAGAAAATGAGAATTTTGCTAATAGTAATAGCCTAAGTTGACCTTTAAAGTCGTTTTGTTATTGGTCGATCGTTGAGTAGAAAATGAATATTTAGACAGCGGTTAAAGTTAAAGTCCCATCGTCACCTTTAGACCCAGCGTTCCCAAGTGCTCCCCGCTCACCCACTGGACCGATCGGCCCGATATCACCATTTTGACCTGGCTGACCTGCGTCGCCCTTTGACCCCGGCTGGCCGTGGGGCCCCATCGGTCCGACCTGACCAGGTAAGCCTGGTATACCAGGTGTGGCAGTAGGTCCCTGGCAGCACATCGGACACGCCTGAGACGCTGGAACATCACCGTCCGAGGAAACCGGCCCAGTGACGGAAGCTCGGAGCTTGACAGAGTTACCCAGAAGGAGGGCGATTGAAAGAACGGTTGCCACAAAGATCTTCATTCTGTATAAAATACCCAAAGTAGACAATATAAATCACAAGAGGAACTAATTTTCTTCAACAGAAAAAGAAGCAACAAAAAAGATAATGAATTAAAAGGTTCTTGGGTAGAGCGCATACAAAATAACTTGAGATGTTCGTTTTGGTCGGTTTTTATAAAGCGGCAAAACAAATTTGACGGAACAACCTTTTTGAGAGACAGTGTCGTATGGGTTTTGAATCAAGCTATAAAGTAGGGCCAACCCCACTTCTCCTCTTCTTCTGAAATTCATTGTAACTGCGTTTTAATCTCGTCCGAAAACATCGTCGAGCTCAACTCTTGATTCTCAATTTCTAAAATTACAAATGGATTTTATTCAAGTTGCAGCATAATTCTAAATAAAACATTGTGAGTCGTCATAAATGTAATGCGTGTTTTTTTTTTGTTTTTTTTTTAAATAGATTTAGACGCTGTTGTCATTGCATTTTATTCTGTTTACTATTAAACGTTATGGTAAATTTTTAAATTTTTAATTCAATTTCAAACACCCCGTGAAACGAATTTCTCGATTTTAGGAGGAATCCAAAAAAAAATGAACTATGCTAAGCTGAGAAAAAGACATCCGTTCACGGGTTGTTATACTCGAGACTGCGAAGAGACTTTCCGACAACGGTGGTGCAAATACTACACAACTTTAAACCCGACGGGAAAAAACCCGTATGGTATGTTATGTTACGTCCCTGCACGTAATGTTGCAAATTAACATCCGAAAGTTAACATTTCCCCAACCAAAACCATGCGACTTGCTCGACCAGCACTAGCCTACTTGTCGTGCAATGATTCAATGTACATGTATGTGTGTGCATCACTACAGGCAAAAGACTCCAAGACTCCGTTTGCAGCTCCATCTATTCAATGCACCTACCAGTGAGATAAACAACAAGGCTTTGAGAATTACCACAGTTAAAAGTAAGCCTGCTCGAAACATAACAGAATTACACAAGACAAGGGATTAAACGCCTCAGTAGCAATGTGGTTCGTATCGCCATAGCATAACTAAAGTATTTGAATTATTTATCCGCAAATGGGATTTCGTGACTGCATGCCCTGTTCCTCCTTTGAATCGATATAAATGTTGAATTCACAAGAATAAACTATTTACAATGAATAGACATGGCTGCTCGAGGTGTCAACTTACCGTCAGTCAGGACAGTCAGCTGTGCAGAGCCTTCCGGAAGTGCTCTCTTTTATTTGCTACGTATGCGTGTCTCCCGTTAATTATTTTTGCGACATTTGTATGCAACAAAAAGGCTGATAATACTAGTATCGTCTTATAGTTTAGTGAGATTATTCACGTTTTCATCAACATTTTATTTTATGGTCGGTAAAAAATACCATTTTACTGTACTAAACAAAGTTGTGCAGAAGAATGCGACAGTTTGGTGACAAACAAGATATGTTATTTAGTTACCTATCTTCAAAATGTGTGGTTCTTTTATTTACCTCAAACACATACGAACACTCAAAATGTCGTCCATTCCGAAAGCAGGCTTACAAAAATAATGCCGCTCAAAAAGCACATAAATGTCTCAATTCTACTGTCCTCAAATACCAAAACAATCTAGCACCTTGATCAAACATGCGTTGCTATACTAAACTCAAGATACCTCTGTAATTCGCATGTCGGAACCCCTGCTCCACACCAGAGCAAAGGCGCTCGACAAGAACGTGTGGCGCTCTGACCATCGTAAACAAACATCACCTGCAAAACGTGAGCGTAAAGCAAAGTTATGCAACAAAACGCACGTGTATACAATATAATTCACGTGAATTAGGTCATTTGAAAAACAGACACTTCGCGATTCTAGTTAATTTGGTTTTTTGTTTAACATTTCGGTGAAAAAGAACATGACCTAATTCCGAGGGGCACACCTCCGTGCACACAAAACCTCGTAAAATTTCGCGGCTACGAGGCCGTCAACCCGCAAAACTTCGCAGCGTACCTCTTTAATGACTACGCTGCAATCTGACTGGCACAACATTAATTTTATATTAAACGGGCTTTCCTACAGATATGTAGCGGAAATATATTATTTCAACACAGAATTCCAATAAAACTGAACATACATTATAATCAGCTGGGTAAAGGTTTATGAAGGGAATGCTTCTCGCCCTTGTAAATAAACGTGTATTATACCCACCTAACACCAGGAGGGGCTCGATAAGACTGCTATCCTCGCTAGGTCTCAATTGAATCTAAAAATCAGATTTGTAGAAAAACACCCCCCGAAATAGAGAAATCGCCGAAGATCACTGATTGCATAAAGAACACAATACGGCATTTCAATACGGAGAAATAGACCCGTTTAGCAAAACCAGAAATTAAATAAGTGAATTTGTCGGGGACATTTATTTGGAAACAAAAGCCGACAGGTGTCCAGCGGGACATCATAGAAAAATAAAGATAGCTGCACAAACATGCGTGCTATAGGGATGCCCATACACCGGCATATGCCTGTTATGTAACCAACTGCATTATACTGGACATGTACACCCCGAATGGCAATTTATACGTAAAGATGCATTATATGAATTCAATACAAATGTGAATTTTAAAAAAATGCGATAGGAGATGTACCTCTTACTGGTGAATATATATATTGCTGAAAACGTATGCAAACGTTAAGTAGCACGAATAAAATAACTATGTTATTAAAACCTACATTCCTGGCCCTATTGTTAAACAAGTAGGCCGACCGGGACGATGGATAGACCATTGTGGTGCTTTCACATTCCATTGCCACGCATCAGTGCGGCCACTCCCTATCGCGCAAATTGTGGTCTTCGGTACGAAGGCTCTATGCCGCCAAGCATGGCAAGCTTCAAACCTACATGTACATGTACACCCTGGGGACATATTCCAAACTCTGCCGAAGCAAAGGCAAAACGTGAGGTAAAACAAGTATACCTGCGCGTTTATAAGAATACAATTATCTCAGAGCTCGGCTCCATAAACCATTTCGACACGCCCCTTTTCGAGGAGGGTTCTTCAGTTTAAGCTGCGCCAAATCAAATAAGTGGTTTGATCCTACCTCATTTCTCCATACAATCCAAGAAAGAGTCCTCAAACTAACACGGGTGTCCAATCTCGCAAACACAAGCGCGATTGACTTTTACTGGGATGGAAAACCTTCCCAGAAATGATCTCTCTTGAATCCTGGATTGCTGCCATGCCGCGGTGTAAAACACGGCCCGGGTGGCCATCGGTCTGGACAGACGCGAAGACATGGAACGTCCAGCCATGACGAAAACAGACTTAACACTGACAGTCTCTTATCTGGCGCCCTCACGCGCCGCAGTGCAAATAGTCTTTCGTGTTCACCCATTCCATTTATTTCGGAGATAACGGGCCTAGACTAATTCGCGCTTAATTAAGCCATACAAGTCACAGAGAGAGAAATGTCACTGGATGGGAAAGCGCCATCATTCTCTTAACCAGTCAGCGGTGGGGCACAACATATAAGTCGTACGTACGACATATAGGCCTAAGTCGTACGTATGAGTTGGCTAAAGTGAGAACAAATAATTATTTTCGCCATGTCTCTAGTACAGCTTCGTATACTAATATCACCAATAAACGGTTGGCAAACAATGCAAAGATGGCGGACAAACTTGTGCTATCTATCGAATGAACTTGAACCAACTAATTCAAGTAATTCAGAACATTATACACTTGTTTATTCACTCTTTAAGAACCAACCTTTGTTTTGCGAGCATTACTGCACATTTACAGTTTCTTATATTGTGATATACACACAATTGGTCAATTGTGCTATGTACACAATTTAAGAAGGAGACTAGGTTGGTACAAAAATACATCGCGAACACTGACCTCACGCGTCCACATACAAATCAATTGAATCCGACCGGTGGCGTCTTTTTATCCATTCATGTGAAGTTTTTGAGAAAATGAGAATTTTGCTAATAGTAATAGCCTAAGTTGACCTTTAAAGTCGTTTTGTTATTGGTCGATCGTTGAGTAGAAAATGAATATTTAGACAGCGGTTAAAGTTCATAACTGCACTCACAAAGGGGTCAGTATTATAAAACGAGTACTTTGTACATAGATACGTGTACACGTACAGTTCATATACAGCGTGATCGAAATATCGGAGATCGATCGGACTGAACATTGATTCGTACAATTATAGAGTGATTTTAAAGAAGGCTTTTGAGGAATTGCACCTGTGGGTTGGGACTGTCTTGGGAACTGTCGGGAGTAGATCGGTGGAGGGTCATATCAGTTACATTATCGCTCGTTTTTCTGTGTATTTGCTTGAATGTTGACAATGTTATGGTTAAATCTACATGGTTTAAACCACATGAACTAACGTAAATGGGTTTTGTGCCAGCTAGCTCTGAGCAAAATGAGGCCGGCTGCCTGAAAAATTATAGATTACCTGTGTGTCGGAAAATTCACGAAACAACGTGATCACGAAGAAATGATTCCAAGTTCTTCCGCTGCTCAGGTCAACAATTTTTGAGGGATAATTTATCTGCTGCAGAATTCAAACAAAACGACAGATCTTTGGACGACAGACGACGCTTCCTTTGCCTTTGCCATTAATAGCTTGTATTTTGCATACTAGTATTTGCTTCTCTTTTAGCCCCGACCCCACCTTAACAAAAAATGGAGTAAGCACTGCAAATATGAAGCATTTACTTCTTTTATTTTATACCAAATGGAGCAAATGCTAATCTTCAACCTTAATTTTGTATTCTTACAGATGCTATTAAATGCTTAAAAATTGAAGCAAAATATTATATTTTGTATTCATCCATTGACTCTAGCAGGGTTTGAACCTCCAGTTAAGCCGCACTGGAACTTTAAAGTATATGAACATTTTATTAAAAATGAATATTGAAAAGAGTACATTGTATATTTTTGAAATACATTTAGAACAACATAAAATATGTTTATTCAGTAACGATATGTTTAAATGCCAGTAGTAGTATGGCGGACATGTATGAACATTTTAAGGTAGGATAAACCATTGGTAATTGCTTACATTATCATGAATGGGTAGATTTGGGGGGTTGTATTTTATAGTAAATATTGTTCAACCTGTTCGAAGTTTTACAATCATAGATGCCGAGAAAAGCAAGAACAACGGCATTTTTTTCATCCGACGTTGGGCAGGTATTATGTTGTTCTTGGGTTTTGTCGCGGACGACAGCCAGCGATTGTGAATTTGTTGAGGAAAAAAATCGGAACAATTAAACGATATCTACCGCAATAATTTTGCTGGATGCCTAGAATCAATATTTTTTAGAACATTATCGACTATTGAAACAAAATCATAACTGCGTTTCAACAATTAGTCGATAGTACATTGTACAACTAATTAAAACAAAGTCTAGAATTAAACATCAACAATTAATGTATTTCCGCTTTCACGACAAATATCAAATATTACTTTTGGTTAATTGTTTTTCATGTAGTTTTTATGTCCGTTTGTAAGATGTTTTTGAAACTTTAATGTAAGAAGCTAAACAAATATTAATTATTATGACATTGAATATTATTCCCTTTTAATACGACTACGGTTTCAGCAATTATTTATCATTTATTCAGGGTAAATGAGGAAGCCACTGAACGAGGTGTAGTGATAGGTGGGATCACTATGCGCCATACCGTACATGGTAAGCCCCACCGTGTCTCCTCGCTGCAGAACCAGCACCGCGCTCCCAGACACCTGCTCAAAGTGACGACTTGGATCATTGCTATGGCCAGTGACAACAAAGTCGTCGTTCTTCCGGAGATGAACGTACAGGTAGCTGAAAGAATGTTTGAGCACAGAAAACGTAAACACGTAGGTGCCCGGCACAGTACATGTGAATATGCCGGTCCCGAGATCAAAGCTGGTACCCGGCAGAAGCGTCTCGGTGATCTGGAAGGGCAAACGGGTGTCGTGATTCGTAGAGGTATCCGAGTTGCTCGTCCTCACCGCGGTGAATGCTACCCGCTGGTTGGAGTCGTCTGGTGTCTCCCCTGGCTCACCCTTCTGACCTTTGACACCAGTCTGACCAGGACTTCCGACTACACCCTGCAGACCTTTCGGACCTATCTTGCCGGGCTGGCCTATCCCATCGTCACCTTTAGACCCAGCGTTCCCAAGTGCTCCCCGCTCACCCACTGGACCGATCGGCCCGATATCACCATTTTGACCTGGCTGACCTGCGTCGCCCTTTGACCCCGGCTGGCCGTGGGGCCCCATCGGTCCGACCTGACCAGGTAAGCCTGGTATACCAGGTGTGGCAGTAGGTCCCTGGCAGCACATCGGACACGCCTGAGACGCTGGAACATCACCGTCCGAGGAAACCGGCCCAGTGACGGAAGCTCGGAGCTTGACAGAGTTACCCAGAAGGAGGGCGATTGAAAGAACGGTTGCCACAAAGATCTTCATTCTGTATAAAATACCCAAAGTAGACAATATAAATCACAAGAGGAACTAATTTTCTTCAACAGAAAAAGAAGCAACAAAAAAGATAATGAATTAAAAGGTTCTTGGGTAGAGCGCATACAAAATAACTTGAGATGTTCGTTTTGGTCGGTTTTTATAAAGCGGCAAAACAAATTTGACGGAACAACCTTTTTGAGAGACAGTGTCGTATGGGTTTTGAATCAAGCTATAAAGTAGGGCCAACCCCACTTCTCCTCTTCTTCTGAAATTCATTGTAACTGCGTTTTAATCTCGTCCGAAAACATCGTCGAGCTCAACTCTTGATTCTCAATTTCTAAAATTACAAATGGATTTTATTCAAGTTGCAGCATAATTCTAAATAAAACATTGTGAGTCGTCATAAATGTAATGCGTGTTTTTTTTTTGTTTTTTTTTTAAATAGATTTAGACGCTGTTGTCATTGCATTTTATTCTGTTTACTATTAAACGTTATGGTAAATTTTTAAATTTTTAATTCAATTTCAAACACCCCGTGAAACGAATTTCTCGATTTTAGGAGGAATCCAAAAAAAAATTGCAATAATACTTGAGGTAGAATGGAATTTATTGATGACTATTTTTGAAATTGAGAATTGAGCTATAGGCGATGTTCGGGGACGAAAGTGTAGTTATAAGAATGTGTGATACAAGTGTTAACATAACTGGGGAAGATATAATTTTTATCCTGAATGAAAAACTATGTAAATACGGTAATATTTCAGAATTTGTCTCGCTGATTGTTCAGCTATAGCTCCTCACAAGACACGTCAATGGTTTTGTGGCGATGTTAAAAAATATAACGTTATTTGTTTTTTGTGTGTAATACAGTAAGGCCTACCTTGAAGTAGTGTTTTTAGTCAGAGCTCAACCGAAGTAGAAATCTTAGTGACTGAAGTTGAATGTCACCTGAAAATAATACAAAGAAAACAAATACATTTGATCACAACACTTAATGTCATTTGTTTGTTTGTAACAAAGAGTGTGACAAAGTGGGGGAAACAAGACGAGTCCGTGGATGCAAAGAAGGAATATAGTACGTTCGACTTTTGCTTCTACCATTTTAAATAAGACTCAAGTGTTTGCATGGTGAAAAAAATCAATAGGATGGGAGGTTTGCGGTAACACCACGGGTTGTGGATGATGCTGAGTTCAGTGGACCATTGAGGTGGGCGATTCTGGAACAGGATACGCGGCAGATTCTGACAGGATGCTTGGTATCAGGGGGGCGGAGGGGGGGGGCCCTTCGAGGCTGTGATTGCGAAACGCTGTGGAACCGTCTATTCTCAAAATAGGGGGGAACAATTTTTTCACTCGAAAAATAAAGAGTTTTTGGCATCCAATCTTAACATCTTGTCTTTTGTAGTTGTACAAGGTTGTTATTTACCTTAATATTTATCATCCAATGACAAAAATTGTATTGAAAATGAAAAAGGCAGTCGAAAAAATTAAGCGTTGACGTACCGTTGATGCGCGTGGAGATTGTGCACAAATACTCAAACGACGCTAACAAATACCTCCCCTAAAAAGGGCAATAATAATCGATAAATTGTGAAAAATCGTGCTTTGACCCCACTCATTTTTTTCCATGGATACGTTAAAAAAAGGATGTAGCAGTGATATACTGAATTTTTTTAAAAATCTGCCTGTGACCCCCTTGCGTTTTATCGTGTTGTTTTCGAACGAAAATGGCAGAAAATGACATCGCCCCAAACAAAATCCGTGTAGATCGTGCCTGCGTACCTGGCTTTGCGGACGTTGTATGAATCACTAAATGCGGAGAGCTATACACGGAGCAAATCTGTACGTGTTTCAATGGTGCGCTTCGCGGTAGCGATCTATACGTATTTACTGTGTGAGATGTGTGGCTCATGAGCGTAGAAGAACGAATGAGATACATTTCAACGTTGGTGGCGCACTTTCTTGGGCCCCCCCTCCGCCCCCCCCCCTGCTTGGTATACAGTCTGTGCGCATCCTTCGGAAAAGGGCTTTCATTTATTTGCAGCGTATGCATATATAATGAGATCGAAGGTCACATTTTCGAAAGTCGTTTTCGTGTAAACCTGTCTTTAAAAATGTTATTTTAGTCGGGTATACAATAGCCAACTTTCAATGCTTGATTTAATTTCTTTTTAATAGATTTTTAAAGATCATTTTGGTAGAATATAAGGGGGAACATATTGACGCCATTGTACTAAATTGTCGGTCGAAGTAAAACGGTTGTTTTTTTCATGAACATAATTTGTGCAGACAAATCATTCATACATGTGATAAGTTGTGTTATTCATCTTGACAAACTCCTTGACCGTATTTCTGGAGATGATTCGAAACAGTCAGGAGCACCTAAAAAATATTGAACTCTGCGAGCTCCAAATTCACAAAATACTACGTCGTGGAAACGTGCGAATTGCACAAGAGCGCGTACGTGATTGGTCGAGACGCCAAGCCCTCACTCGTGTTCACCAATTACGCAAAGCAAGATGGATACTGCAATGCAGCGTGACGGGAACTGACACTTCGACGTCGTATGAGATTGCATGTATAACTAAAAAGAGTTAGGAGACTTCCGACTAATAGACTGGTTTATTCGCCTGGGATTGTGGCTCGTGGTAGCACTAATTCGTGTTACAAATTTATACAAACCAGAGTGTATGCACATCATATTGTGAGTCTTACGGCAAAATGTGTGATTTTTGCAAAGTTTGCTCAAAATGTTTGCTCATGAAAAAAACTTGAAGAAGTTATTTCGGTATCGTTGAAATGCGTTACGTTTTGCGACACTGACAAACACCACAATTTTCCCCTAAACATCTCGAAACAGTCAGAAGCACCCAAAATGTGGATTCACTCCCGACAAAAGTCAAAGACTTTCGGCACATTTCACATGGCGATTTAACAATTTTTTCGGAATTGTAACCGGCTAAAATGCATTTTGGTAATGGTCCTAGACCGTCAAATCGCTGCAAATAAACTTTAGCGATATGCTTCATTAACGAACAGCATACTTCATTAAGGAACAGCTTGAACATCAAGCACAGTGCCAAGGGTATATACATGTGTACGTGTATAGGGGACCCTAAGTACAAGAACAGCCTTGTACAACCATATACATGGACAACGGAGCAGAGAATCAAAATATAATATGACACACAACTTACTCTCGAACCCTATGAGTACCGCACGCGCCACCTGGGCTCAAATTTGCATAGACGTTATCAACCAAAGAGCTGAAATGTCCCCATGATAATCGTCGCTACGTGACTTGCGTTCTTTAATGGCACAAGCCCTTTTGATTAGAACTGAAATGTGAACAGCGCCCTCACTTTTTGTGTGGTTTATTATTGTTTTCAAACTGGCTTAAAAAGCCATGACGCGCGCGTGCGAAAGCACTTTGCATGCCCACGCCACGTAGCTGCCATCATGACCGAAAACGCTTCCAAGATTTAGGAGGAAATCTTTGCAGATAGCGGTTCAGATATGTCGGATGATGAATCTTCTGTAGCAACATCTGACAAAAGTGATGAAGAAGCAACTCCTTCATCTTCTTCGGCAAAGCCAAACTACAGGTGATGATGATGATGATCATCATGCATTTGTAAAGCGCCATCTATCTAGTTTCCTATTCCGAGGCGCTGCCAGGAACACCGGGGCGAACTGAAAAGAGTTCAACATGGAGGAATCTTATTCCTCCATTGTTCAACTTGACTTTTCTCGAAATGTTTTTCTCGCATCCGACATTCATAGGCTACTGTACTGTAATGTAACCTTTGCATTTGAATGTCCTTTTGCAGGGAAAATCATCAAAAGCACTGAACGTTTCAGTTTGCATTGCATAATCCGATGGAATTTTTTATTGATTGGACATTGTTTTTTTGGTTTTATTTAGCATGTTTTTTGTTTAGATATTCTTAACTTTCTATTGATTGTAAATTTGTATATATTTTTCTTTTTGTGCCCTGCGAAATAACAAATAAAATGAAATGAAAAACAAAATATTAACCTGAATTATGCAAAGTCAAGTGTGATGATTTTGCTTCCAAATCCAAATCCAGATGGGACTGCAAATGTAATGGTGACAACAAATTCAATTCCAATGAATTGGGCCTTCTTCAACTACTGAAAAGACAGGCAGCAATAATAATAATCTTGAAAAAGAAGATTTGATTTCTGGAGATTTTATTTAGTTCAAAATGGGGACTTATTTAAGTGGGAACACTAGATACGAGCGTTCAAAACAGCATTGTAAGGACAGTTTTTCATTAAAGGTAATACAACATTTGCGACCATCCCCCCCCTAAAAAAAATAAAAATACTTCATTTAATGAATGACCATATTTGACATTCACGAATGGTCTCGAGCATCCTGTGAAATCAGGGCACCTGGTGTCCTGTCTGTTGTAACAAAATTGACATTGTTTAGCAATTTCCAAAGACGGTCAGCCAACGTACGACGTCCAAAGAAAAAAAACACTAATGTTGTATTATACCCTTAAAAGAACTTGTGCCGTGAAAAGAATAGTGTCCGATTAACCTTTCTGAATGTTCCTATTTCAGGTGTGGGTGGAATAAAGCAAGCGCCTCTTACAGCAAGCGTCCACCGATGCAATTCAGTGAAGAGACTGGCTGTACGGAAGCTTTCAGTCACCTGTCGCCCATGCGAATCTTTCAGCTCTTCTTCTGCAAAGCAGTGTGGGAGTTGATGGTGGATGAGACCAATCGCTACGCAGACCAAACAATGGGTGCAGATGTGGCAAATCATCAGCCTGCATGTTCCTGAAATTATGGCATTCGTGGCCTTGCTTCTGTGCATGGGTATCAACAAAAGGCCTCGCTACAGCATGCACTGGTCCAGGTCCGAGGTTCTGCGAAGTCCCCTGTATTCGGCGACCATGTCTCGCAATCGATTCACTGCGATCCTTCGATTTTTCCACCTTGCCAACAACGCTACGACAGCTGGCGATGCTCCCCCTGACAAACTGTCCAAGGTCCGCCCGCTGCTTGACACTGTACTGCCATTCTTTCCTCGCATTTACAAGCCAGGCCGAAATCTCTCAACCGATGAGACAATGATCAAGTTCAAAGGTCATCTTGGTTTCAAACAGTACATGCCACGAAAGTCCGCCAAATGGGGATTAAAGTGTTTTTCATTAAACAAGTCAGAAACTGGTTATACCTGTGCTTGGAAGGTGTTCAACGGCTCCCAGCCCACATCAAAGGAATCCAGTCGACCCTCCATTGGTTATGCTTCAACACACCACCCACCTAATATTACATCTGCTGGGCATGTAGTCCTCGACCTAATTACAGGACTCGAAAATAAGGGACATTTCATTTTTATGGACAATTGGTATACCAGCCCAGCTCTCATCTGCAAGTTATCACGGTTAAAGTTTGGAGCCTGTGGAACTGCACGCTTCACCGCACTGGGGATTCCAGATTGTGCCAACCCCAAAAAGCAACACATGATAAGAGGTGCTGATCCCCAGTTTTACACCAAAGCCGGCCAACTGTGCGTCGTTTGGCAGGATGCCAAGCGTGTAACTCTTCTCACAAATGTTGGAAACTGCAATATCGACACGAAAGACATTCGGATCAAAAACAGTTTTAGTGGACTTCGTACGATAAAAAAACCTTCTGTCGTTAATGATAATAATAAATACATGGGAGGAAGTGATATCGTTCCCTAAAGGTGTCATTAAAGTATTACTCGCACCCCCACAAATCGATAAAATGGTGAAGAAGAGTTTTCGTGGCCATTCTTGACATCTGCTTGGTGAATGCTACCATTGTATACAACAGCATCCCTACAAATCAGCACTTGGCCTCTTTGGATTTCAGAGTGAAGGTCATAGAAGAGCTTATTTCCACTTTGAAGCACAACCCAGTTCAGCATGCCAGTCAAGTGTCACGTGGTTCCAGCCGCTTTCCGACTCATCACTATCCTGGAAGAATTTCTGCCGGCAAAAAGCGCAACTGTGTTGTTTGTAGTACAAGCGCCAAGCGTAAACAAACTCGCATGATTTGTAAACTGTGTGACAAAGTAATGTGTGTACTACCATGCTTTGAGAAGTTTTATAGTCTGTAATGATCATTCACTCGAGCAAGTTTTATTGTGGTTCCCCCCCCCCCCCCCCCCCCAATCCCACCCCCCCCCCCCCCATCCCAATGTCGGAGTGATGACGCACACACCGCCAACCCAACATTGGGCTGGGGGGGGGGGGGGGGGGGGGGGGGGGTTGGTGGTGGTGACCTTCATTTAAACGTTTGATTGCATCCATAGTGTACCCATTTGGAATGTTTGTGCAATTACCTTCACAGTCCGGATTTCCTTCATTTGGAAAATAATCCAAGTATTTTCAAGGAAAAACATGAAATTTTCTCACTCCTAAATTAGTGTCTCTTTACACTTCTTGGTAGTTGTCAACTCACATGAAGGGCCAAAAAGTGGGGGTGAGATTTATAATTCTTTCCTACCCTTCCAAAATGTTTTCCTCACAGGCCAATATTGTTGTTTTAATTAATCTAATAGTCATTGCTTTGGGGGTACTGTCAATCCATTGAAATTCAACACCTCTTCCAAGAAGAGTGGCGTTTCATTACTTTGCCTTGCGAGAGCGCTATACGCTAAAACTTGGCAAAAAGTACTTGGTCACTAACTGGTCATATCATGTAATTACTGTGGTAACCTAAGCACAGTACTGAAAGGGTTATTCACGAGTTTCGTCTAAAAAAATTGTTGTAAGAACCCCTAATCAAGAACGAATATAAACATTAAATTCCATCTCAATCCTTGCAGAGCCTGTTTTCATCTGTCACAGAACCTTACCTTGTAAATCTCGTTCTTGCGTTCAGGTCTATCTCTGGCTGTCCTCCTGCCGAAGGCGAAGATAAGTTGCGGTCGTTGTGAGGAATGAAGCGCACGCTCATGGCTTTACCGACACTGTGAAATGAACACATCTTATTGGTGGACGTTTTATAGACATCCATGACACGTTCAAACGCGTGGCCCCTAGTGCGCTGTCAATCACGCACCACTGACTCGTTTAATATCCATCAACGGGAGTTATATCAATGCAACTTTTAGTCACCGACACTGTGAAATGAACACATCTTATTGGTGGACGTTTTATAGACATCCATGACACGTTCAAACGCGTGGCCCCTAGTGCGCTGTCAATCACGCACCACTGACTCGTTTAATATCCATCAACGGGAGTTATATCAATGCAACTTTTAGTCACCGACACTGTGAAATGAACACATCTTATTGGTGGACGTTTTATAGACATTCATGACACGTTCAAACGCGTGGCCCCTAGTGCGCTGTCAATCACGCACCACTGACTCATTTAATATCCATCAACGGGAGTTATGTCAATGCCACTTCCAGTCACCGACACTGTGAAATGAACACATCTTATTGGTGGACGTTCTATACACATCCATGACACGTTTAAAAGCGTGGCCCCTAGTGTGCTGTCAATCACGCACCACTGACTCGTTAAATTTTCATTAACGGGAGTTATGTCAATGCAACTTCCAGTCACCGACACTGTGAAATGAACACATCTTATTGGTGGACGTTTTATATACATTCATGCCACGTTCAAACGCGTGGCCCCTATTGCGCTGTCCATCACGCACCACTGACTCTTTTAATATCCATCAACGGGAGTTATGTCAATGCAACTTGTAGTCACCGACACTGTGAAATGGACACATCTTATTGGTGGACGTTTTATAGACGCACCACTGACTCGTTTAATATTCATGAACGGGAGTTATGTCAATGCAACTTTCAGTCACCGACACTGTGAAATGAACACATCTTATTGGTGGACGTTTTATAGATGTCGATGACACGTTCAAACGCGTGGCCCCAAGTGCACTGTCAATCACGCACCACTGACTCGTTTAATATTCATGAGACCGAAGTCGCGTTAAGGTACTTTCAGTCACCGACACTGTGAAATGAACACATCTTATTGGTGGACGTTTTATAGACGTTGATGACACGTTAAAACGCGTGCTTTGTGATTGACACTCACAACTGACCAATGAAAGAAAGACAGATGAGATTCCAAGGTTTGCATGGCAAAAAGGCAATCAAGGAATTTAGACCACGTGTACGTGTAGCGGTTCGCAATTTTTTGTCGTTGGCAGCTGGGTAATACGTAAACATATATTCATGAAAAGAACAATGGCAACTGATCTATTATTAAAAATATATATAAAGAACCCCTGTTCTTGTCAATAGCCTATATAGTTGGTAGAGAGATAGGCTATGCATCGAAAGGTCTGTAGTTCGGATCCGGCTGTTGTTAACGTTTATCTTTTTCTTCGCCAATTTTCTTGTTGAATATATTAACCCGAGAGCAAGGCGAAAGGAAAAACCGGGTTAGATAGATAAGTGCCTTGACAAGTATGTTATTGTGACTTCCCCAATGAAAGACCACTCGAACCACTGACTTGTTGGGTGACCAACTATGATTGGTGGATAGAAACATGACGTACACTGGTCGTGATCTGCATCTGTTCAGTGTTCAGTTCGTGTTGTATGTAGAGCCCCTTTATATAACAAACACTAGTCACGATATTATTAAAAGGAACCTATTATACCAACACATTATGAAAACAAATTGTCGAGTTCCACATCTCTACGCTCTACATCAAGTTTTAAAAATATTATTCTGCGAATGTTTTGAAATTAAAATTAATTTGGATGGTAACGCATTTATGGGGTTTAATGTCAAAGCCACTTGAACACTAAAGTTATCCGAATGTGTTTCTACTGATTTGTTTTTCACTGTGGTTCTGTTTGTTTGTTTGGTTTGTTTTGGGTTTTATTAAGGGTGGGGGGGGGGGGGGGTCTTCATTATTATTATTATTTTACTTACTTGATTTAGCACAAGACATGCTTACAATTATAAATGGTTTAGCCTCAGATAGAATGTTTAACTAGTTTATTTGGGAGGCGCCCAGGACAAAACACATGAAGTCTAAACTGGTAACCTTTTTAACTGAGCAAGGCATTTTTGTAGCTCAATGAAATTGGCCCCTAGAGCTTTGGAGGAAGTACAGACCGGAAATGAAGTCACGTACTTGACAAAATAACATGAACTTGGTGAACTCTGCGCATGCGGCCCCTGCACATCCGGGTCACTCCAATGGTGACTCTGACTGGTTGGTCGCGTCGGGCGGTCTGTTCTTGACTAGACTTGATGACAAGTCGTTATATAGTCATGTTTCATCCGTGAATTCCAGTGGAAATTCATCGGCACGGCTGGTTTAAGACTAATAACGTGCCGAGTTGCGACAGATTTTAATACTTCGAACTCTGCAAATTGGGGACGAGGCAACCGCAACGTCCCCGTGTATACACCGAGTGGACCGCTTATTGCCGACTTGACACCAAGTCTAGTTCTTGACACGCGAAACTCGGTTGTCGCGCTCAAACGCGACCCAAAGACCTTGCACTCGGAACAGGATCACACACCACCTATTGTAAAGATGCCGGGTTAATAATGAATTATAACGGACGCACTTGTTGCAGTGGACTATAACTTAGTCTGACATGTTTTATTCCAGTACTCAGAAGTTGTGTGAAGACTAGACTCTATTCCAGTCAGCTTAATAACATAAAGGGCGCCATCCATTGTTAGTACATTTACATACAATGAGATATGTTACATCCTCTTTCTTAAGATAACGTTCACAGAAGTGAATTTGTTATTTATTTATTTATTTTTTATTTATTATTGTTTTTATTTATTTTTTTATTTTTTTTTATTACAAAACGGAAAAAACGCTAAACTTTTTCTTTAACTTTTAACTTTCTTTAACTTTCAATTTTGAAGAGCTACGTCAAACAATTTAACCATGAGCACTTTAGAACTGTTTTCTAGCTAAATCAGAAATGTTCAAGGCAATTGGTACATTTTTAATGAAATAAAAACAATAGTAACTATGCGATTAGACTTGTAGTTTTCATTAAACTGATCGTTTTGTTTTGGATGGGTTCCTGAAAAACAGTAGTTATAGGCAATTTACTTAAATCACTGTGAATTAGAATGGTATCTGTAACTTTACAAGGACAGTTTATTTGGTTTGTTGACAACTCTGCCTGAACGTGTTACATATGGTTGTTCGTTGTGAGTTCCTTGCATATTGTAGAGGTTATGTGGTTTTTCTCTGTTGACGGTGTGTTGTGATGGTTGCGGAACTGGTTGCGGAACTGGTTGCGGAACTGGTTGCGGAACTGGTTGCGGAACTGGTTGCGGAACTGGTTGCGGAACTGGTTGCGGAACTGGTTGCGGAACTGGTTGCGGAACTGGTTGCGGAACTGGTTGCGGAACTGGTTGCGGAACTGGTTGCGGAACTGGTTGCGGAACTGGTTGCGGAACTGGTTGCGGAACTGGTTGCGGAACTGGTTGCGGAACTGGTTGCGGAACTGGTTGCGGAACTGGTTGCGGAACTGGTTGCGGAACTGGTTGCGGAACTGGTTGCGGAACTGGTTGCGGAACTGGTTGCGGAACTGGTTGCGGAACTGGTTGCGGAACTGGTTGCGGAACTGGTTGCGGAACTGGTTGCGGAACTGGTTGCGGAACTGGTTGCGGAACTGGTTGCGGAACTGGTTGCGGAGTTGGTTGCGGAGTTGGTTGCGGAGCTGGTTGCGGAGTGTCCTGTGAAAAGGTAACTCTCTTTTTCACAGGTTCTACATCTTGGAGATATCTGCGGTTCCTGCGTAGGATACTCCCATTGGGAGTCGTCACAAGGTAAGATCTTGGCTCGGAACATTCCTGCTGGACAGTGGCTGGTGTCCAGAGTCCGGTGACGTGGTTTTGTACCCGAATGGCTTGACCGGGCACAAGTGGGGGTAAGTCACGTGTGTGTTTGTTGTAGTTAGTTTTCTGTTTGTCCTGTCTATATTGTAGACGGTTGTGAATGTTGTCCCGCAGGGCTGAAGTGTTTCGGATTCGCAGTGGCAGGTTAGCCTGTACCTTCCTACCATAGAGTAACTCGGCTGGACTGGGAATGACACTGTCTACTGGTGTTGTGCGTATGCACAGTAGTGCCATGTCGATGTCCTGACCGCTGGCTTTAGCTTTCTTCAGCGTACTCTTAACAGTCTGAATGGAACGTTCAATGAATCCATTAGACTGGGGGTAGTGGGGAGACGATGTCGTGTGTGTGAATCCCCAAGTGTTCTCGAAGTTCTTGTATTGAGATGAATCAAAGTGAGGGCCATTATCACTTATGATTTTTTCAGGTATGCCTTGTTCAGCAAACAGTCCTCTGGTTGCTTTTACTACAGCCTCGCTGGTGCAGTGAAGTGGCATCTTGCGGATGAAAGGAAATTTTGAGTAATAGTCTGCCACTATCAGGTAGTTGTCACCATTGAAGTGGAAGAGGTCAGTACCCAAAATTTGCCACGGCCGAGTGGGTATTTCATGCGGCATGAGAGTTTCCTTTGTTTGAGATCGCTGGTATTGTTGGCAGGTTGAACACTGCTTCACACACTCCTCAATGTGTGCATTGATGTCAAGCCAGTAGACAGAGTCTTTGGCCCGAAGCTTGGTTTTCTCCATCCCCTGGTGTCCCTCATGTAGCTTTGACAGTATGTATCTTTGCATACTGCCGGGTATGAACACGCGTTCTCCTTTTAGGAGTAGTCCATTTTCAACGGAGAGTTCATCACGGAATGACCAATACGGACGGAGCGGTTTGGGCAGGTCTTTCATTTTGTCTGGCCAACCAGCGACGATAGTTTCTTGGAGCTCAGCGAGTGTTTTTTCTCTAGCTGTCTCGTACCTGATCTGACTAAGACGTTCTTCAGAGAACTGCATGAAGTGGATTTGCAAATCCAGGTGTATATGCGAGTGCCTCGTGCTTGGTAGTCGAGACAGTCCATCAGCAAGCACCATTTCCTTGCCTGGGCGATACGCGATTTTGAGATCATATGGCTGTAAACGCATCAACATGCGCTGGAGTCGGGGAGGTGCTGAGCGAAGTGGCTTTTGGTGAATCATCTCGAGCGGCTTGTGATCGGATTCAACAGTGAAGTGTTTTCCATACACATACGTATGGAACCTCTCGCTGCCGAAGACTACTGCGAGTAGTTCGCGCTCGATGTTGGCATAGCGTTGCTCTGTTTCGCTGAGCGACTTGGACGCAAACGCGATCGGTTTACTGTCCTGGAGTAGTGCTGCCCCAAGTCAACGGGAGGATGCATCCACCTGTATGACTGTGTCTTTGCTTGGATCGAAGAACGTCAGGGTCGTTTCTTCGCAGACAAGGTCTTTCACCCTGTCATATGCTTGTTGGTGGGATGCAGACCATGTGAATTCTGCATCTTTCTTGAGCAGCATGCGGAGGTTGGCAGTATGGTCAGAGAGCCGTGGAATGAATGGGCTCATGTACGTGACCATCCCGAGAAATTCCTGTAGTTCCGTTTTGTTTTGCGGAGGTTCCAGGCTTTTGATGTCTTTGACTTTGCCTGGGTCGGGGCGCACTCCATGCTGGTCATAGACCATGCCAAAAAAACATGATCTGGGGGGTTTTGACAGCGCATTTCTGGCTGTTGAACATGAGTCCGTTTTTAGCTGCAACATTCATCAGATTGTGCAGGTGGCGATCATGTTCTTGTTCAGTTTTGCCGAAAACGATAATGTCATCAGCAATACCGATGGTACCAGGGCAGCTATCGAGGATCTGGTCCATTTTGTGTTGGAAGATGTCCTGGCTTACGACTAGTCCGAATGGCATTCTGTTGTAGCAGTACCGTCCAAATGGACTATTGAATGTGGTGAGGATTGAACTTTCCTCATCCAGTTTGACAGACCAATAAACATTTTTGGCATCGAGCTTACTGAAGTATTTGGCTCCAGCTAACTTGTGCGTGATCTCTTCAACGGTAGGCGTTTTGTGATGACTGCGCTTGATTTCAGCATTCAAGTCCTTGGGGTCAAGGCAGACGCGAAGTTTTCCGTTGGCTCGTCGCGACACTGTCAAACTGCTTACCCAGTCAGTGGGTTCTGTCACTTTGCGTATGACACCCTGCTTCTCCATGCTATCGATTTCGGTTTTCAAATCATTTCGGATGTGGATTGAGCATTTGCGAGGTGCATGAATCTTGGGCATGGCATTTTCCCTAAGCACAATGTGGTAAGTTCCAGGGAAGTTTCCAATCTTGTCAAATTGTTCTGGATATTGTGCTGCAAGGTCGTCGACAGATACAATTGGTGCAGATGACTGCTTGTTTATCTCGCAGTGTAGTGTGATGAGCTTGAGGTCACGGGAACTCCCAAGTCCAATAATTGCAGGACCTTCCGAGTCCACGATGTAGAACTCTGTTACAAACCATTTGCCCTCGTTGTACCTACATGGAAGCGTAATGGAACCATGCTGGGGAATCCTAGTTCCATTGTAAGCTGTGAGGGTCGTGTTTAAGTTGTTAACACAGTCTTTCTTGGGGAGACCTTCTGCATCCAGTTTTGTAGGGTACATGCGCCTGAACATTCGCACAGGAAGGGTATTGCCCTGTGCTCCTGTGTCCACCTTTGCTCGAATGTTCACTAAGGTGGAGTCGCGTTTCACTTGCACATATGTGATAACCTCGTTTCGAGTGTCAGTCTGGCTGATGACACTTATGTTTGACACGCGTATGGAGTGTAATGTCAGGTTATCAAATTGTTCATCCAGTTGATTTTGTTCATCTGGCTGCTCGATGGTGTGCACACTCCTTTGTTGCGGTCTAGCTGTGCGCGATCTTGATCTGAGCTGACCGCGTTGTCCTTTTTTTTTGAGCGAGATTGCGAGCGCGATCGGTTGTCGTGACTGGGGCGCTCCGTGTCAGAGTATCGACAAACTTGTTCCCAGTGGTTTGGCTTTTTGCATTTCCGGCATGTGGATTTGTATGCCGGGCAGTTCTCCCTGCGCCTGAAAGAGTGATGACCTCCACAGTTGCGACATGTGTTGGATTTGCGGACCTCATGCACAGGGACATCCGTACCCTGTATGCGTGCAAGTTCCTTCATATGGGTGACAGATGCCTCATATGTGCGGCCTTGTTCAATCGCTTGGTCAAGCGTGAGGGTCTTTGGTTTACTCAGGAGCTTTTTCTGCAGCTCGTGGTGACATGTTCCTTCGATGAGCTGGTCAACAATCCTGTCTTTCAACTCATGGTCATCTCTGAAGTCGCATTTGTAAGCCTGGAGCTTTAGTCGGGATATGAAATCATCAATGCCCTCTCTCTCTTTCTGTGTGAATTTCTGGAGAAAGAGTCTGGCGACACGGAAGTTCTGCCTTGGTTTGATCTGCAGTTCAAATTGTTCCCAGACTTTTGCAGGATTTTTCTGTTCCTCTAATTCTAAGCCCCAGGAGTTATACAACTTGAGTCCTTGGGTGCCCATGAAAAGAAGAATGTGGTCCACTTGGCGACCGACCTCAACGTTCTTTATTGCAAAGTACATGTTACACTGTTGCTTGAACAGCTTGATAGCATTTGCCTGGTCTGGGTGAGACCAATCCATGCGAGGAATATACGACTCCGTCATTGTGATATCTGGGAAACAGTTACAGCTATCAGTTCACGTGCGTAACATCACTACGACAAAACGGCTGATAAGGAGACTAGCTAAATACCTCGTGCGTAGCGACGTGTATAGAGCTTGCGTTTTCAGCGTGTATAAAATGGCGACGTTAACTAGTCCAAAAGTCACATGAATATAACACAGTTTAGAACAGTATTTATGCACCACTGTCGTCCAAGGCGATGCACTGGGCAGTGAAGCTACTGTTAGTGTCTGTTTATAAAAAAGACTTACAGTTGTTTGTCCATCATTCGCGATTTTGAGTGCACGTTTCAAGCGGCAATGAGGGGCGTATTTTCCACAACACGCACATTGCGTTCGCACAGCGTGGTTTTGATCGTCCGTTTGTTGCACAATTCAGCAAAATAAGGCAGTAAATCGTCAATACTGACGACTATTCAATAGTCTGTGAGTTCGTTTTACTACCGCTGCCACCATGTAAAGATGCCGGGTTAATAATGAATTATAACGGACGCACTTGTTGCAGTGGACTATAACTTAGTCTGACATGTTTTATTCCAGTACTCAGAAGTTGTGTGAAGACTAGACTCTATTCCAGTCAGCTTAATAACATAAAGGGCGCCATCCATTGTTAGTACATTTACATACAATGAGATATGTTACACCTATTATTCGGGGTTTTGCACAGTCGAGTTTCGCGAGTCAAGCACAGACCGCCTAAACCCAGCCTATACGTATTAACCAATCTCATCTCAGCCACGATAACCGACCATACATGTACTTGCAACAGACTTGCAAGAACCAAAATATATTTACATATTACCTTTTTACATGTTTTATTCTTGCTGGTTCACGGTCACACACGCCCGGATTCACCGCTTGGAAACTAGCTATATATCATACAATTCTTATACTTTGTTTATGACCTACACAATGTTTAAATATAATATGTTTTGATATTTGATTCAATTCAATTCGCCTTACAAACTTAAATAATTTATTTGAGTAGCAACGATTCAGTTATTTGTACATTACAATCTGCATAACGTGATGATGTACACTTCAATATTTAAATTATTTTTACTTCCGATTTAATTGGACGCGTATTCAATACAAACCATCATAATAAGATACTATAACCTTACATTTTTTAGTGATCATTTTTTCTGTATCACTGTAAACAATATTTAAAAAATGTAAAAAGAACTGGAAAATTCCTTCTTTAACTCCTAAACCAGGACATTTAACATAAGGGTAAGCCCTTTTGACCGTCTTTACGATGAACACTTCGAATCGTTAACCGATGCGGTATTGGCAATCATCCCAACAAATATCTTTACTTTTTACAGCGTTTGCTGCTATCCCGGAATACATTTCATGAATATTTTGCATGATTGGAAACAATTTGGGATTTATCAATATTTATTTATTCTCAATGATTAATTTTAATCGCCTTGGAATTTGAAAACGAAACGATCATGTATGAAAGCATGTTTATTTTACCGACCTTGAGACAGGCGAAAAACAGAGATCAAAACCTGGGATTAATTTGGGTTCAGCCGGTAAAAGATGCTCTGAAAATTCCTGTCTGACCCCTGACGGCAATCGAGCGCTTGAAAAAGCGAACAAGCTCCAAGATCAAATAATACATGATCCAAACTAAGTACTTTCAATGCATATATACATGAAAAACATTAAAATGGTATACAATGAATGATGAGTTTATCCGAAAACCCATTCCGAAAAACAAACAAAAATAAATGAACTGTGCAGGTGGTGACCGCAAAAGACTAACACGCCTTAAAACATGTACCTTAAAACACATTCCTCAGCACCCTTCGTGCACCACTGCACACTAATCCTGATTTGCATAAGACAAGCACCATTTCCAATAACCGTGCGATCTCACACTTCTGATGAGGTAATAATTATCTTGTCTACCAGTGCCAAAATCGAGTTTTGCGAGTGAAGAACAGACCGCCTGGACCCAGCCTATACGTATTGACCAATCTCATCTCAGCCACGATAACAAACCATATACATGTATGTACTTGCAACAGACCTGCGACAACCAAAATATATTTACATAATTATAATATTTTTGTCCTGTTTTATTCTTTTTGGTTTACGGTCACACACGCCCGGATTCACCGCTTGAAAAATAGCAAGCAACAAGTTCAAAATTAGGTAACGGCAAAAAGATAACATTCTTATCCACAAACGAAAACAGTAACTTATTTAAATAAGAATGAAATAATCTTGAATAATTTTAAAGCTCATAGCTCTAGACACAGACAACTTGTTTGAAATGGAGTCTTCAATGTACATGTCCTTGGAAGATACTGACTTTCATCCTCCCTGACGCATGATACATCTCTCATTGACTGCATATGACTCCAATTCAAAAATCTTTTCTAAGCTATCAAAGCCACAATAATCATTTATACTTAGCTTTTTAAACTTTTCCTCCTGTCTGCTGGCCACCTACTCTCTGGGGACATTGGTATTAGAAATGACCGACTTGGCCACAGGCCCAGCATGGTTGGTAATTTGTATTGACCATAGCGGCTCCTTGGTTGTAGGACGGTTGTCCTGCGGTAACAGCGGAAGGGTAAGGTACTGATTTTGCTGCGAAACTTGTGGTGGTTGAGGAACGAAAATTGGTCCGACCCTTGGAAGAACGTCCTCGACGGTTATACAAAATCTCTCCCGTCGCTTGAATTCAGCCTGTCGTACGGCTTTGGATAAACGCTTGTCGTCGTCAGAATCGCTAGCCAGATCGTCAGACACATTTTTTTCGAACGTAATGTTGCTGAGTAGGCCTGACGTTGGGATTAACCAAGGTGTGATTGGACACTCCACAAGCCCTTCCTGTGCTTATCTGTTTTCACAAGCGAGGCCAGTCGTGCGCTAGAAATCTAGCTCAAAATAAAACAAAAACATAATATTTAATCTCCGGATGAAACAAGGCCATCGGTCGGATCCAGTTAATTTGTAAAGTGGCCGCGTGAGGTCGCTGTTCGCGATTTTGTATTTTGTTTTGCACTGTGCATGCTAAACTCTAAAACTGCAGCGCGCGGTATGGATTTCGGACAAATAAACGTCGAAGGCCTTGCGCAAGGCAAGGAACAGACATAGCTTTAGTTTCTTTATTATTTGTGACCCAGCACGAGTAAATGAGACACTTTGCGGCAAAAATGAAAATTGAGATTTTGATTTCATCATTTAAAGCTTGTTTAGCTTTAAATGATGAAATCAAAATCTCAAATTTAATTTTTGCCTCAAAGTGTCCATTTACTCGTGCTGGGTCACATTTTTGTTCCCTCAAAATGCCATAGACATTGTACACATTCTTTGTGGCCTCCATTTTTTTCAGGTTGGCAGTATGGTCAGAGAGCCGTGGAATGAATGGGCTCATGTACGTGACCATCCCGAGAAATTCCTGTAGTTCCGTTTTGTTTTGCGGAGGTTCCAGGCTTTTGATGTCTTTGACTTTGCCTGGGTCGGGGCGCACTCCATGCTGGTCATAGACCATGCCAAAAACATGATCTGGGGGGTTTTGACAGCGCATTTCTGGCTGTTGAACATGAGTCCGTTTTTAGCTGCAACATTCATCAGATTGTGCAGGTGGCGATCATGTTCTTGTTCAGTTTTGCCGAAAACGATAATGTCATCAGCAATACCGATGGTACCAGGGCAGCTATCGAGGATCTGGTCCATTTTGTGTTGGAAGATGTCCTGGCTTACGACTAGTCCGAATGGCATTCTGTTGTAGCAGTACCGTCCAAATGGACTATTGAATGTGGTGAGGATTGAACTTTCCTCATCCAGTTTGACAGACCAATAAACATTTTTGGCATCGAGCTTACTGAAGTATTTGGCTCCAGCTAACTTGTGCGTGATCTCTTCAACGGTAGGCGTTTTGTGATGACTGCGCTTGATTTCAGCATTCAAGTCCTTGGGGTCAAGGCAGACGCGAAGTTTTCCGTTGGCTCGTCGCGACACTGTCAAACTGCTTACCCAGTCAGTGGGTTCTGTCACTTTGCGTATGACACCCTGCTTCTCCATGCTATCGATTTCGGTTTTCAAATCATTTCGGATGTGGATTGAGCATTTGCGAGGTGCATGAATCTTGGGCATGGCATTTTCCCTAAGCACAATGTGGTAAGTTCCAGGGAAGTTTCCAATCTTGTCAAATTGTTCTGGATATTGTGCTGCAAGGTCGTCGACAGATACAATTGGTGCAGATGACTGCTTGTTTATCTCGCAGTGTAGTGTGATGAGCTTGAGGTCACGGGAACTCCCAAGTCCAATAATTGCAGGACCTTCCGAGTCCACGATGTAGAACTCTGTTACAAACCATTTGCCCTCGTTGTACCTACATGGAAGCGTAATGGAACCATGCTGGGGAATCCTAGTTCCATTGTAAGCTGTGAGGGTCGTGTTTAAGTTGTTAACACAGTCTTTCTTGGGGAGACCTTCTGCATCCAGTTTTGTAGGGTACATGCGCCTGAACATTCGCACAGGAAGGGTATTGCCCTGTGCTCCTGTGTCCACCTTTGCTCGAATGTTCACTAAGGTGGAGTCGCGTTTCACTTGCACATATGTGATAACCTCGTTTCGAGTGTCAGTCTGGCTGATGACACTTATGTTTGACACGCGTATGGAGTGTAATGTCAGGTTATCAAATTGTTCATCCAGTTGATTTTGTTCATCTGGCTGCTCGATGGTGTGCACACTCCTTTGTTGCGGTCTAGCTGTGCGCGATCTTGATCTGAGCTGACCGCGTTGTCCTTTTTTTTTGAGCGAGATTGCGAGCGCGATCGGTTGTCGTGACTGGGGCGCTCCGTGTCAGAGTATCGACAAACTTGTTCCCAGTGGTTTGGCTTTTTGCATTTCCGGCATGTGGATTTGTATGCCGGGCAGTTCTCCCTGCGCCTGAAAGAGTGATGACCTCCACAGTTGCGACATGTGTTGGATTTGCGGACCTCATGCACAGGGACATCCGTACCCTGTATGCGTGCAAGTTCCTTCATATGGGTGACAGATGCCTCATATGTGCGGCCTTGTTCAATCGCTTGGTCAAGCGTGAGGGTCTTTGGTTTACTCAGGAGCTTTTTCTGCAGCTCGTGGTGACATGTTCCTTCGATGAGCTGGTCAACAATCCTGTCTTTCAACTCATGGTCATCTCTGAAGTCGCATTTGTAAGCCTGGAGCTTTAGTCGGGATATGAAATCATCAATGCCCTCTCTCTCTTTCTGTGTGAATTTCTGGAGAAAGAGTCTGGCGACACGGAAGTTCTGCCTTGGTTTGATCTGCAGTTCAAATTGTTCCCAGACTTTTGCAGGATTTTTCTGTTCCTCTAATTCTAAGCCCCAGGAGTTATACAACTTGAGTCCTTGGGTGCCCATGAAAAGAAGAATGTGGTCCACTTGGCGACCGACCTCAACGTTCTTTATTGCAAAGTACATGTTACACTGTTGCTTGAACAGCTTGATAGCATTTGCCTGGTCTGGGTGAGACCAATCCATGCGAGGAATATACGACTCCGTCATTGTGATATCTGGGAAACAGTTACAGCTATCAGTTCACGTGCGTAACATCACTACGACAAAACGGCTGATAAGGAGACTAGCTAAATACCTCGTGCGTAGCGACGTGTATAGAGCTTGCGTTTTCAGCGTGTATAAAATGGCGACGTTAACTAGTCCAAAAGTCACATGAATATAACACAGTTTAGAACAGTATTTATGCACCACTGTCGTCCAAGGCGATGCACTGGGCAGTGAAGCTACTGTTAGTGTCTGTTTATAAAAAAGACTTACAGTTGTTTGTCCATCATTCGCGATTTTGAGTGCACGTTTCAAGCGGCAATGAGGGGCGTATTTTCCACAACACGCACATTGCGTTCGCACAGCGTGGTTTTGATCGTCCGTTTGTTGCACAATTCAGCAAAATAAGGCAGTAAATCGTCAATACTGACGACTATTCAATAGTCTGTGAGTTCGTTTTACTACCGCTGCCACCATGTAAAGATGCCGGGTTAATAATGAATTATAACGGACGCACTTGTTGCAGTGGACTATAACTTAGTCTGACATGTTTTATTCCAGTACTCAGAAGTTGTGTGAAGACTAGACTCTATTCCAGTCAGCTTAATAACATAAAGGGCGCCATCCATTGTTAGTACATTTACATACAATGAGATATGTTACACCTATTATTCGGGGTTTTGCACAGTCGAGTTTCGCGAGTCAAGCACAGACCGCCTAAACCCAGCCTATACGTATTAACCAATCTCATCTCAGCCACGATAACCGACCATACATGTACTTGCAACAGACTTGCAAGAACCAAAATATATTTACATATTACCTTTTTACATGTTTTATTCTTGCTGGTTCACGGTCACACACGCCCGGATTCACCGCTTGGAAACTAGCTATATATCATACAATTCTTATACTTTGTTTATGACCTACACAATGTTTAAATATAATATGTTTTGATATTTGATTCAATTCAATTCGCCTTACAAACTTAAATAATTTATTTGAGTAGCAACGATTCAGTTATTTGTACATTACAATCTGCATAACGTGATGATGTACACTTCAATATTTAAATTATTTTTACTTCCGATTTAATTGGACGCGTATTCAATACAAACCATCATAATAAGATACTATAACCTTACATTTTTTAGTGATCATTTTTTCTGTATCACTGTAAACAATATTTAAAAAATGTAAAAAGAACTGGAAAATTCCTTCTTTAACTCCTAAACCAGGACATTTAACATAAGGGTAAGCCCTTTTGACCGTCTTTACGATGAACACTTCGAATCGTTAACCGATGCGGTATTGGCAATCATCCCAACAAATATCTTTACTTTTTACAGCGTTTGCTGCTATCCCGGAATACATTTCATGAATATTTTGCATGATTGGAAACAATTTGGGATTTATCAATATTTATTTATTCTCAATGATTAATTTTAATCGCCTTGGAATTTGAAAACGAAACGATCATGTATGAAAGCATGTTTATTTTACCGACCTTGAGACAGGCGAAAAACAGAGATCAAAACCTGGGATTAATTTGGGTTCAGCCGGTAAAAGATGCTCTGAAAATTCCTGTCTGACCCCTGACGGCAATCGAGCGCTTGAAAAAGCGAACAAGCTCCAAGATCAAATAATACATGATCCAAACTAAGTACTTTCAATGCATATATACATGAAAAACATTAAAATGGTATACAATGAATGATGAGTTTATCCGAAAACCCATTCCGAAAAACAAACAAAAATAAATGAACTGTGCAGGTGGTGACCGCAAAAGACTAACACGCCTTAAAACATGTACCTTAAAACACATTCCTCAGCACCCTTCGTGCACCACTGCACACTAATCCTGATTTGCATAAGACAAGCACCATTTCCAATAACCGTGCGATCTCACACTTCTGATGAGGTAATAATTATCTTGTCTACCAGTGCCAAAATCGAGTTTTGCGAGTGAAGAACAGACCGCCTGGACCCAGCCTATACGTATTGACCAATCTCATCTCAGCCACGATAACAAACCATATACATGTATGTACTTGCAACAGACCTGCGACAACCAAAATATATTTACATAATTATAATATTTTTGTCCTGTTTTATTCTTTTTGGTTTACGGTCACACACGCCCGGATTCACCGCTTGAAAAATAGCAAGCAACAAGTTCAAAATTAGGTAACGGCAAAAAGATAACATTCTTATCCACAAACGAAAACAGTAACTTATTTAAATAAGAATGAAATAATCTTGAATAATTTTAAAGCTCATAGCTCTAGACACAGACAACTTGTTTGAAATGGAGTCTTCAATGTACATGTCCTTGGAAGATACTGACTTTCATCCTCCCTGACGCATGATACATCTCTCATTGACTGCATATGACTCCAATTCAAAAATCTTTTCTAAGCTATCAAAGCCACAATAATCATTTATACTTAGCTTTTTAAACTTTTCCTCCTGTCTGCTGGCCACCTACTCTCTGGGGACATTGGTATTAGAAATGACCGACTTGGCCACAGGCCCAGCATGGTTGGTAATTTGTATTGACCATAGCGGCTCCTTGGTTGTAGGACGGTTGTCCTGCGGTAACAGCGGAAGGGTAAGGTACTGATTTTGCTGCGAAACTTGTGGTGGTTGAGGAACGAAAATTGGTCCGACCCTTGGAAGAACGTCCTCGACGGTTATACAAAATCTCTCCCGTCGCTTGAATTCAGCCTGTCGTACGGCTTTGGATAAACGCTTGTCGTCGTCAGAATCGCTAGCCAGATCGTCAGACACATTTTTTTCGAACGTAATGTTGCTGAGTAGGCCTGACGTTGGGATTAACCAAGGTGTGATTGGACACTCCACAAGCCCTTCCTGTGCTTATCTGTTTTCACAAGCGAGGCCAGTCGTGCGCTAGAAATCTAGCTCAAAATAAAACAAAAACATAATATTTAATCTCCGGATGAAACAAGGCCATCGGTCGGATCCAGTTAATTTGTAAAGTGGCCGCGTGAGGTCGCTGTTCGCGATTTTGTATTTTGTTTTGCACTGTGCATGCTAAACTCTAAAACTGCAGCGCGCGGTATGGATTTCGGACAAATAAACGTCGAAGGCCTTGCGCAAGGCAAGGAACAGACATAGCTTTAGTTTCTTTATTATTTGTGACCCAGCACGAGTAAATGAGACACTTTGCGGCAAAAATGAAAATTGAGATTTTGATTTCATCATTTAAAGCTTGTTTAGCTTTAAATGATGAAATCAAAATCTTAAATTTAATTTTTGCCTCAAAGTGTCCATTTACTCGTGCTGGGTCACATTTTTGTTCCCTCAAAATGCCATAGACATTGTACACATTCTTTGTGGCCTCCATTTTTTTCATTGGTATCTTTGTCATACATCATTCAAAGTTGGCACAGGCATAGCCCTTATGTCAACGATCGTCACCGTTTTCACGAAGAGGAGAATTTAGCTTTTCACGGTCTGAACAAACTTTCGAGAAAATGGCTTGTAAAGTTGGTCTTTTTTTCGTTTGAAAGTTTGAAACATAAAGATCCATAGAATATACAAGATTAAGGTATCATGGGAAAGAAGAGATTCCAATCTTCTTAAATATAGCAAACGTTAAGAAAAATAGGTGATTAGTTTTGCAGAATGAATCAATTAATAGAATTGCCTCTTCGTGAAAACGAAAGAACTATAAATTAGCAAATTCGCCCGTGGCTGTGAGAGTCAGAATGTATACATGTTCCCATTGCTTCCCCAATTCGCCTCTTTGTAAAAACGCTAAAAGCCAGTACGCGCACCAAAGCGCCCCTTCAAAAACACGTTGAAGTCAACGCTATTTAAATTCGACTCTTCGTGAAAACGCAAAACGGCACATCAGGATCAATTTGCCCATTCGTTATTTAGATTAATTGGGATTTTAAATATTGTGTAGATGTATAAATTCACCAGGTTGTAGATATTGCAATAATTATTTAATCGTTTTCATCAAAAAAATAAATATTGATAATTAGTCAATTCTTCAAGAAATTAGCCCCTTCGTAAAAACGGTGACAATTTGTTTTGAAGATAGACGTTATGAAGAGTCACATAACGTCACATTTAATGTGCATTATATAAAACATTTCAAAATAAAAAAAAACATCTACCGTGAATTACCCGAACTTGATGTTTGTGGGAATTCACCTAATAAGCCAGGATCTTCATTTTATCTCCTGTGCCAAAAACACGTAACTATGGTGGCACGGGAGGGACACGCATATCGTGAATATTGACGTCAATAATCGCGACAAATTTTACAACTTTCTCCAAAGTCGCGAATATTGACGTCAATATTGACGTCAATTTTTCCGACTTTCCCCGAAAGTCGCGAATATTGACGTCAATATTCGCAACAAAATTCCCGACTTGCCCCGCCAAGTTACGAATATTGACGTCAATATTGACGACAAATTTCGCGACTTGCCCCCAAAGTAGCAAATATTGACGTCAAATTTCACGACCGGATCTAAATTTTGACGCGACTTCTTTTCAAGCAAGCTAGGTTTTGGCTAGTCTTGCTCCAAGATAAAGTGTTTTTTTTTGTCTCGATGCGCGCCGTCCGCCGTACTAGTCTATACAGTTTATTATTCATCAATACTCCGAAAACGGGCTTATTGAGGGCGCCCTCGGTTGTCAGGAGAGATCAATGGATTTCTTTTAAAGGTTGGATACACCATTGGTAATTGCTTGAATTATCATGAATGGGTGGATTTTGTTTAGTGTGGGGGAGGGGGGGGGGGGGTGTGTTGTATTTTATAGTAAATCTCGTTTAACTGACCTTTCTGAAGTTTTACAATTATGGATGGCGAGCAAGTCACCGCCGTCGGGCAGTTATTCTTAAGTTATTATTATTATTTTTTGCGATCCCCGTCCGGCGATTCCGAATTTTGTTTTATACAATTTATTATATTTTTCGGAATATTTACAGGATATCTAACGCGATCATTTTGCTAGATGCATTATTTATTCATTTAATCATTATTTACTTTCAAATAAGTAAGATATTTCTTAATAATTCGGTAGTAAATATTTTCGATATGTGCAAATGGTGTATCCTACCTTTAAGTTCAGTGCACGAGACTTGTTTCTGAACTTAAAACAAATACACTGATCTCTCGTGACAATCGAGGGTGCCCTCAATACGCCCGTTTTCGGAGTATTGATGATTGATAAACTGCATATAGACGGACGGCGCGCCCCGGACAAATGAAAAAGTCGGTCTTGGAGCAAGACTAGCCAAAACCTAGCTTGCTGGTAAAAAAAATTGCGTCAAACTTTAGTTCTGGTCGTGAAATTTTACGTCAAATTTGACGGCAACATTCGCGACTTTGGGGGCAAGACGCGAAATTTGACGACAATAATATTGACGTCAATATTCGCGACTTGGGGGGCAAGTCGTGAATTTTGTCGCGAATATTATTCTCGACTTTGGAAAAAGTCGTGAAATTTGTCGCGAATATTGACGTCAATATGGCTAGGTTGTGCTTTTGTAAAGTTATCGGTGACGTCATAAAATGTTATACCGCCGGTATAATGTGGAAAGGTCTAACATTTGTCTTTAACCCTAACCATCCAAAATCCTCCAAAATCCTCCTTGCAAAATGCAGCACTTTGCAGGGAGGATCCCTGAGGTGATGCATCGAATGACTTGAGGGCTTTTGTGGTTTTTGCCACTGGAGGATAAAGCAGGATCCAGGTCATAAGGCCTAAACTGATGCTGAATGAATTGGCAGGATTGAGGTTACTTGTGTATTTATCCAAATAAGAATTTTGAAGGATTCAGGTTATTTGTTATTTTGTACTTTCACACTGTTCGTGCTCTATGCACATTCTCCACAGAGCTTCAGTCAAGGTGTAAGTTATGTCTGCAATATCGCAGAAATCGGCGCAGAAATGTGCGATATAATGTGCAATATTGCAAATTTCTGCGCAAAAATGTGCGATAATATCTGCAATATTGCAGATTTCTGCGCAGAAATATGCAATAAATTCTGCGATTTCGAATATTTCTGCGCAGAAAATGTGCAATAAAATGTGCAATATCGCAGAAATCGGCGCAGAAATCGTCACCGACACCACGAACTGACACCCAGTGGTCGCCGTTACAGAAATACAATTCGGAGAAAAACGCTTTTAAAGTGTTGACACGAGTTTACTCAGTCAAGAAATTCGTCTACTTGAGGGGTTTTGGTATCATTAAACGTAACAATTCGTTAACTACTAAAACACAATTTTTATATTGTGAAAATATGGTTAGTTAATTAATAATTAATATTATTGATTAAGACGGGTGTCAGTTCGTGAAAACGAAAACTGTCGCGTTTTCGGAGAGTGCGCGCATACATTGCAGTGAGTGAGTGCCAGTTCGTGAAAACGAAAATTTACGCGTTTTGTGGGAGTGCGCGCACACAGTGCTTGGGTGCCGCCGTCGGTTGACAACATCGAGTTCTATTTATTTCGTAGACAAACGTGATACGTATACACGGCGTAATACAACATTGCTCTGGGTACGTTGTATAGACAGTGCCAGTTCGTGAAATCTTTTTCACAGCGCGCCCCCGCAATTTCGTTTTCACGAACTGACACTGAGTGCAGTGTCACTTCGTGGAACCGAAAAACGACAGAATGGACTAATTTCTGCAAAACTCCCCAATAACAATTAGCAAATTAACATGATTTAAGAAAAAACAACTTCGCCATGTTATACTTCATGGCACAAAATTATATATTCAGCAATAATATTTTTTTCGAATTTCGTGAATTTGTTATACACATGTGATGCAGAGGGTGCTAGTTCGTGGTGTCGGTGACGAAATGTATGATAAAATCTGCAATATCGCAGAAATCGGCACAGAAATGTGCAATAAAATCTGCAATAAGGCAGATTTAGTCGCAGAAATGTGCGATAAAATGTGCAATATCGCAGAAATCGGCGCAGAAATGTGCAATAAAATCTGCAATGTCGCAGAAATCGGCGCAGAAATGTGCGATAAAATCTGCAATATCGCAGATTTCTGCGCAGAAATCTACGATAAAATCTGCGATATCGCTGATTTCTGCGCAGAAATGTGCGATATCGCCGAAATAGGCGCAGAAATGTGCGATAAAATCTGCAAAATTGCAGATTTCGGCGCAGAAATCTACGATAAAATCTGCGATATCGCTGATTTCTGCGCAGAAATGTGCGATATCGCCGAAATAGGCGCAGAAATGTGCGATAAAATCTGCAAAATCGCAGATTTCGGCGCAGAAATGTGCGATAAAATCTGCAATATCGCAGATTTCTGCGCAGAAATGTGCGATAAAATCTGCAATGTCGCAGATTTCGGGGCAGAAATGTGCGATAAAATGTGCGATGTCGCAGATTTCTGCGCAGAAATGTGCAATAAAATCTGCAATATCGCAGATTTCGGCGCAGAAATGTGCGATAAAAATGTGCAATATCGCAGAAATCGGCGCAGAAATGTGCAATAAAATCTGTATACAAATAATGCCTGTAACTGCAAAAAGTATAACTATTAGGGAAGTCATCTATACTGCAAAACCGCGTGGCCTAATGGATAAGGCGTCCGGCTTCGGATCGGAAGATTGAGGGTTCGAGTCCATTCGCGGTCGTCAATTAGGCGTATCTGTTAACATTTTGGCTTAATGGGTAAGGCGTCTGACTTCGGATCGGAAGGTTGAGTATTTTCTTTTTGTATACAAATTATACTTGTAACCGAAAAAGTATTTACTATTAGACAAGTCATTCACGCTGCGAGACCGCGTGGCCTAATGGATAAGGCGTCCGACTTCGGATCGGAAGATTGAGGGTTCGAGTCCCTTCGCGGTCGTCAATTAAGCGTATCTGTCCATATTTTGGCTTAATGGGTAAGGCGTCTTACTTCGGATCGGAAGTTTGAGGATTCTTTTTTCGTATACGGATTATAGCTGTAACCGCAAAAAGTATTTACTATTGGACAAGTCATTCACGTAGCAAGAACGCGTGGCCTAATGGATAAGGCGTCGGACTTCGGATCGAAAGATTGAGGGTTCGAGTCTCTTCGCGGTCGTCAATTAAGCTGATTTTCCGTATCTGTCGATATTTTGGCCTAATGGGCAAGGCGTCTTACTTCGGATCGGAAGGTTGAGTATTTTCTTTTCGTATACGGATTATACCTGTAACCGCAACAAGTATTTACTATTAGACAAGTCATTCACGCTGCAAGACCGCGTGGCCTAATGGATAAGGCGTCCGACTTCGGATCGGAAGATTGAGGGTTCGAGTCCCTTCGCGGTCGTCAATTAAGCGTATCTGTCCGTATTTTGGCTTAATGGGTAAGGCGTCTTACTTCGGATCGGAAGGTTGATATTTTTTTTTAGTATGCGGATTATACTTGTAACCGCAAAGGTATTTACTTTTAGAAAAGTCATCCACAATGCTAGACCGCGTGGCCTAAGGGATAAGGCGTCCGACTTCGGATCGGAAGATTGAGGGTTCGAGTCCCTTCGCAGTCGTCAATTAAACGTATCTGTCGATATTTTGGCTTAATGGGTAAGGCGTCTTACTTCAGATTGGAAGGTTGAGTATTTTCTTTTCGTATACAAATTATACTTGTAACCGCAAAAGTATTTGCTTTTAGAAAAGTCATCCAGGATTCAGAACCGCGTGGCCTAATGGATAAGGCGTCCGACTTTGGATCGAAAGATTGATGGTTCGAGTCCCTTCGCAGTCGTCAATAAAGCGTATCTGTCGATATTTTGGCTTAATGGGTAATGCGTCTTACTTCGGATCGGAAGGTTGAGTTATTCTTTTTCGTATACAGATTATACCTGTAACCGCAACAAGTATTTACTATTAGAAAAGTCATCCACTCTGCAAGACCGCGTGGCCTAATGGAAAATGCGTCCGAATTCGGATCAGAAGATGGAGGGTTCGAGTCTCTTCGCGGTTGTCAAATGAGCGTATTTTCCGTATATGTCAATATTTTGACCTAATGGATAAGGCGTCCGACTTCTGGAACGAAAGATTGAGGGTTCGAGTCCCTTCGCGGTCATCAATTGAGCTTATTTCTCTGTCAATATTTTGGAAATGGTGAATACCTGTATCGTGTTCTCATTAATCGGCTAAAGAAATCTGTTTAGGTATTTTGTCCTAATAATTCTCTACAGGTCAGCTGCCAATGCGCGAGTCCATTCAAACGTCTCCGTGTTCATGGGGGCTGCCATTTTAAAATCGTGTGACATCAAGACGCAAGCTAATTGGCCAAAGCATTTCCGCCGCCGCCAAGTCTGGCCACCATCCGTAGCACACGACGCTTTGTCTTGCGTTCACTGGCGTTGAAACGCGTTCACGCGCGTCAACAATCAAACATGTTAGATATATGGCGTTGAGTTGCGGCAAGTAGCGGCAAGTCGCGTTCTCCAACGCGCGTTCGTAGCAGACGAGGGATTTTTTCAGGCGTTCAGGACTCTTGCGGCAACAAACGCCATTCAACGCCAAAGTTTGCGTGTTGTGTGCTCCTAGCTTAATGGCCCTGTCACACCAGACCATTTTAGGCCAACGCGTGAGTAACGTGTTGTAATTTTGGCAACACGCTGGCAAACGCTGACCAACGCTTGGCCAGCGTTAGCAAAACGCTGAGCGCGTTACTCACGCGCTGGGACATGCTGTCACAAGCTGAGGAAAACATATTTTTTTCAACATACATACAATTTCCAGCGTTTGCCAGCGTGTGACTGCACACGCTGAAGGAGCGTTGGAGGTTTGTTACTCACGCGTCGAACACGCTAGACGATCGTTATCAACCCGCTACTCACACGCTGGCGTACGCTGGCGTACTCTGGCGACACGCTGGTTGTGGCCCTGTCACCCCAGAACGTTTTAGGCCAATGCATGAGTAGCGCGTTAAAAATAGTTGATACGCTGGCAATCGCTGAACTTTCACAGAAAAAGTCAAGTGGAACCGTGATTTCAGCCTGTCCATACATATTGATAACGGGTTCATAGCGTATACCAGCGCGTAAGTATCGTGTGAGGAACGCGCTCAGCGTGTGAGGAACGTATCACTGATTTATAGTGAAAATACGACAGCGGGTCGCCAGCGTGTGAGTAGTGGGTTGGTAACGATTGTCTAGCGCGTTCGACGCGTGAGTAACGACCATCCTGCGCACCTGCAGCGTGTGCAGTCACACGCTGGCAAACGCTGAAAATTTTAGGTATGTTGAAAAATGTATTTTTGCCTCAGCGTGTTCCAGCGTGTTCTAGCGTGTGGGTAACGCGCTTAGCGTGTTGCGAACGCTGGCCTAGCGTTGGTCAACGTTTACCCGCGTGTTACCGAAATTCCAACACGTTGGCCTAAAACGTTCTGGTGTGACAGGGCCATTAGTGTAGTAGCGCGTCGGCTTTTTCTACAACTAACCATGTGGTCGTTGCAGTACGCTGGAGCGCGTTGAAACGCGCTACTTACGCGCTGGGCAGACGTTCATCAGTCGTCGAGCGCGTTACTAACGCGTTTCTCACGCGCTGGCGAACTAATTGAACCCGTTAACAACGCGTTGTGGACACGCTGAAATCACGGTTCCACTTGACTTTGTCTGTGGAAGTTCAGCGTTTGCCAGCGTATCAACTATTTTTAACGCGCTACTCACGCGTGGGCCTAAAACGTTCTAGTGTGACAGGGCCATAAGGCCTATGCGATCACCCGCCCAAAACAACCACATCCGTCTTCCACTAAAATCTGATCTGGTCTCCTTACTCAACTCATTTGACCTCACCCGCACCCAAATTACACATTATGTTCTTCCAGTTGGCACAACAACTCCTTTAACAGTAACCATTGTCTTAACATCTGACTCTTTACACCCCACAAGTCACACACATTTCCTTCCAGTTGGCACATCAACTCCTTAGTAACCCTTGTCTAAACATTTGAACGTCCATTATAACCCGATGTGTTGTCAACATTATTATTTACAGAAAACCATGGCTTTACAAACGTATCTACCGAAAACGCTGGCTGCTGCTTGCTGAAAAAAATAATTACGCAATGCGTATGAAGTAAGACCTATTACGTAGTTAGTGATATAGGCCGAAACTGTTAAGACTATACCATTTCAAGAAAAGGGGAAATACACAAACACTTCCAACACTCACGTATGTACGTGCTCTTATATGGTTATTGACGCCCGCGTATTGATACCCTTGGGCCTACTGCACGATGACGTGATGTTTGTTGTAGAACGCGTGCATGCTGTGTAATGTTTAAACCAATGAAAGGACCGTGGGCCAGACTTTACAAGGAGTCCAGGGGCCAATTTCATAAAACATGTAAGCACAATAAATGTGCTTAGCACAAACAAAGTCTTGCTCAGTAAAAACAGGTTACCGGTCAAAAGTGCTTTTCATTCAAAGCAGAAAACAGCTGGATACCCGTCACAGACAATAAACAGTAACTAAAATGTTGGTTTATAACCCTGTTTTTTTTCCAAGGACATTTTGTTCATGCTAAGCCAATATTGGTGATTACACATACATTTTACATCAGATATAATGGTAGACTTTGATAAGAGTAAGAGCTATCGGAACTGTGTCAATCAAGTCATTTAAAAATGACTGACAGTGTTATTGTCTGTGCGAACTCAACAGATGTATTGATTCCTGGCCATTTGCTTATTTCTTTTTTAGGAGTTACGTTCTGGATTACATTTCACTTGTATTGTAAGGCGAATGTCCACGTATATGTTTTCTACATGTCAATAACCCACGGCCGTGCTTTTATAAACACAAACAAAATAATCAAGTTTTTTACAAAAATATAAATAGTGTTGTATTTAGTATGACCGCTAAAAGACCGTCATTTGGTACAGTAACCAAGCCTTTCTCAACATCACAATACAAACTCAAATGGCAAATCAAATTAATCCAACCCAAGTTACAGGCACGTTGAAGTCTTTGTGATTAGCAAAATGAACGTTCGGTTTATCGTATTTTGTATAGATTGCTGACATAGATTTCTCCGCTGTCAGTTATTTGTTTCTTAACTTATCAATAACTGATAGGGAACGACAGGGGACTGAGAACCAACATTAATGACCATAGCAGTCACTGTTTGTCCACCTCTTTAAATAGTGAAGTCGCAACTTGAACGAGCCGTAGCGCAGTTTAGTTTGTCTGTTCCATACACTGTGCGCCAAACTACAGAGATGGTTTTCAGCGTGTTTTGGGGCCTTCTGGGCTTGGCCAGCGCCGCGTTCGCCGGCCCGATTGTCCAGACCTTGAACGGTCGAATCGAAGGTGTTACGGAGACTTTCAAAGAAACTGACTACTTAAAAGTGGACAAGAAGATTGATATATACAGAGTGAGTTTTAAGCTGAATTCGTTAAGTGCTTATTTTATAAGAGCTAGTGTCACATTGTTGTCATAAATGTATTTTTGTATTATTAGGGCATGGTTTCTTTTTAGTGGAAAAACAAAATCACCATAAAGGTACATGTATTTCAGTTCCATATACAGATTTTGTTAACAAAAGTTGTTAGCAGAAACCTAACACCGTGAGTCATTGTCCTTAGACTTGATATTTGTAGAGTGAACGACATGGATATTATTGTATCACAAGCCAATTTGCTGTGTTCCTAGCTCCATGGCTATGATGAAACCAACTGGCTCATGTTGTTTGTGTCCTTGGGTAAGACACTATACACCAATCCAGTAGGCCACGCCCACCATACCAACTCCGTGACGGTACCTGGCCGATGCACTTGCAAAATGCATTACAGCCTTTTACATGTATATTGTAAGAAGGTAACGCCTTTGACATAAACAAAATAGCCAATAATTACCTTTTCCTTCATTAACGGTACCGGAAATCGAATTTACAATAAACATAACAACACCACTAAACCGTGACTATGGTGGAATTGGGGCGCACAACAAGTTGAACAAAGGTTAAATCAATGTGTGCGGTAAACTATGCTAAAGTGACAACATAACACTTAATAATTTCTGGGGTCAGAACAGTGACCCCCGAACTAGACTCGAGCTGATTAGGTGTAGTCTGATTTCAGGCCGGGAAGTTTTCGCCTGTTGAGGACGTGTAACAAACCACGTGCATTGGTGCCTTGTGTATATTACGAGAGACACACAACGCGTATCGTGCATTGAATGAAAACGTCATGTTTTCCCCCGTCTTTTATTGGAAACGGTAATACATTAGGCTGGTTTCAAATCGGATAAGTAAACAACTGAAAACATGAAATTTTGGGGGATTTCAGGACACAGTGCCTCTGTAATTGTCATAATGTCACCGTATTATACCCGTTCTCCGTCCATCATCAGGGTATCCCGTTCGCCGAGCCGCCCGTTGGGCCGAGGCGATTTAAACCTCCCGTACCCGTCAACTCGTGGAGCAGTACCCGTAACTGCGCCAAGCACGGCGCCGCCTGCATGCAGTACTTCATATCATTTACCGGTATGGACGAAGATTGCCTGTTTCTCAACGTCTACCGCCCTCACACAGCAGTAAGTCTCTAATATTGACATCAAATTAATTCAAAATGCAGATTTTAGCTTGTTAAGGGCGCAGCACGAAAGTGAACGCGAACGCATTGTGTGACACCACAGCAAGTTTAGTGCTAACAATTCGAAACACATTTGCCCTCCGGGGAATGTTGACGCGAATGCTTTGTGGCGTCAAATTAGTATCGCACTGGCTGTCGCCTGAAGTATAAACCAGCCCGACCTCGTTACCATGGCTACGATATTGCTGCGCCACTTTTTACCATCATGCCTTGCGCGATCTTAACCCCTGGAATTGTCTAATTTAAATGTGCCATATATTGGCACATTTAAATTAGAACGGCAGTAGATGCGTTTAACGCGTGACGCCGTGTTTAACATTTTGTAATTGTTATTTTGTAGATCAAACATATTAAACATGATAATTCGACGTCGCGTTGTTTAGCAAGGATTTGTAGTTAATGTACGTACCTTTGTCGTCTCTCTATACAATGTAAGATACAGGTTCTTGTGCGAAAAAAAGGAGGCTTTCAAAATTCATATTGTACAGTTATTGCGCAGTCTTGAAAAACATGTTTGTACATGACGTGACGTTCAGGAACCGCCATCCTGCATCCTGAGCCACGCAGCGCTTTAACGCGCTTTCTACTAATAGCGCTCAAACCCCTGCGGCCATTCGGCCAGATCCGTGGTTATTAGCGCAAAAAAATCATGCGCCCAATCAGAGCCTCCGTTACAAACAGACCAAGGCCATTTCCCAAACCCTGGCTTTGGATCCGTCTCCGGCTACAGCCTATTGCTAAACTGTATGAATGAAGCCTGTGACGAAGAGAAAGCTGGGGTTCGAAAAACAGCTAAAGGCATGCGAACCAACGCACATTTATATTGGTCCATTCGCTTGGACATCTGAGGTGTTCTCACAAATGTACATTCTCCCACGTAAAAATTAAAGTGAATCGGAAAAATTGTAGAAATTAACGTACAGAACGTGAAATAAAGCTTTGCTATTATATATTATACAGAATAAGAAACATAACAGACTGAAAAGCTACGTAAACGCCAAGAAAATTAAGTATAGTGGTATAAATTGTCATTTTACCAGGGGTGGACGTTCATATCATGTATTGGCCAACTTGTTTAATGATTGCTGCGAATGTCCGCAGGGTTTGAAGGCGACAATTCAAGAGCCCGTTAAACTCTGCGTGGCTCAGGATGGAAACCGCGAGCACATTACATTCAGGCGTACAGTTTTCCCAAATAGGCCCGCAGTTCGCACTGAATGGCCAGTCAGCGTCGTTTACGTATTCTTCACGTCCAGGGGTTAGTGAAGAAACTCGCACGCGCCCAGGGAGTCGAGGCTGAAAACAAGTCTTCCTCACTCCAGGAATTTCAGTAAACTGTTAAAAGTAGTATATTCTCTTTTGCCTCCCCTTTTTTTTGTTAAAGCAGCAAACGTTTTTAAAAAGTAAAGGATGGTACTTGACCACTAACCTGACAAAGTTGTAGCTCTGTGAATGGTGCATATTTCCGCGATTTTTATTTTTAAACCAACTACTAATTGACATTTAAAAAAATGCGTCTCTGACAAGAATCTCGGATTTTGTTTAATATTGTTTTCTTCTTAAAAATAATCACAGCATGCCAAAAGGAAAATGTCACAGGGAGTTTTAAGTCAGGTGCTTTAGTGTTACTTTGAAAAATTACCGTTACCGGGTAGGAAAAAGCACCATTATTTTGCACGAGGCTCTCTAAAGGCCTTGTAATTAATATTAGCCTTGGAGTTTTTAACAATAATATGCCTAATTTGCAATTGTAAATAGGCCCTACCTGTAAATATCTGGCGTGTAACATAATTATTTGTTTTCATATTTGGGTATATTATTTTGTTTTATTTTTTGAAAAATAAATTTTGCAGATTCTTATTACGCATCGTTATTTCAATAACATTTTTTAAAGCATATTCGTGACTGAATAATTATGAGAACATAACCATCAAACATGGCTACTATTAGGCCTATACCCTAAAGTAGTCTTGCCAAACCTCAGTATTGATGAGCTTCAAATTCACTAAGTTGCTTACTGGAAAATCATGATAACATTGTGATATTTAGCCCAGTAAAAAAAAACGGGGAAAAACGAGGTGTCTTTAAACTGGGCCAAAAAGTAAGTGAAGGGCTGCCTAAACGTGGTAAACATGAAGAAATCCCTACAATTATTGGGAAAAAAACATTTTAACGTCGACATAATTATTGTAAGCGACAATATTCTTTTCATTAGGGGAATTTCCTTGAACTTGTTTAAGTCTCCCACGTGTAGGCAATCGTTCACCTACTGTTTAGAGCGATTTACGGACACCTCGTTTTCCCTGTGTTTTTGTTTGCTGGGTTAAATATCACAATGTTATTCTTGTTCACATGACTTCTCATAGGGTTTTAATAATGGTAACTGTGCCAGTAAGCAACTTACTGATTTTGAAGCTCATCAATACTGAGGTTTGGCAAGACTACTTGATGATTATCTGGAGACAAGGTAAATGCGCGCAAGTTTAGAATATAATAGTAGCCATTTTTGATCGTTACTGTGTTCTCATAATTATTAAGTAACTTATTTTCTTTAGAAAATGTATTGGAGTAAGGATGTGTAAGTAGAATCACCAACATATTTTTTTTTGTTTATTAATAATTTGTTTAAAATAAATACGTAGTTTTAAAACATGTAGTATGGACATTTCTTATAATCGTTTTTGTGTTATATCTGACGTGCTAAATATCTCGCCATGCACGTTTAGACTTGGTTGTATAGTTGTACCATCTAACACACTTTATTTATTTGGCGGACTGATTCAGATTATGACCACGGGCTCTACTTACAGGTATATAAGGCGGAATTATTGTGAAAATTAATTCCTATAATATCGGCAAAAGACGAAATCAGAAAGCACATATCATATAGAAACGAATCTGAATGTAAACATTTGAAAATGTTTGCCAATTGATGAAATTGAATGGTTGACCAGCCTCCTGCTGCTGGCTTTTACGAAATTGAATGATCTTTGCGACCTCATGAATTTGAATGATCTTAATTGGCCAGTGAATGCTAACTGCTGAAATGGAATTACTCCTTTTGACTGTTGAATGTTGATGCAATGGAGCATTCATTTTCAAACCAAATTGAATAAGCTGGATGTTAAATTGAATTAATTTATGTTTAGATTGGCCGGGCAAACTTATATTATTTACTAGGCCTTGAGTGAACATCGTGCCAAATATGGTGCTTTTATCCGTCTGGCAACGGTAATTTATCTAAGGCACCTGACTGTCAAGTGGGCTTGTCAACAATAATTGTTGGTAGTTGCTTTTTTGATAGTTGCAAAAAGTATACTTTGACTTTAACCTACATTTGTATTCATATCGGAAAAAAAACCTGTCATTACAGAAAGTGTCTTTACGCCATGTAAATTGAAGAGTTGCGTAATCTACCCTATAGTTGCAATCCTCGTTTCGTTTCATTTTAATAATAATTTGTTTGCCGCTTTTTCTTAGTCCAAAACGGCCGCTGTGATGGTTTTCATCCATGGAGGTGCTTTCTTCCTTGGTATGGGGTCGCAGCCCGAGTACTTTGGCCAGCCTATCTCAGCTGTCGGTGACATCATCTACATCTCCATCAACTACCGTCTTGGACCATTCGGGTTCCTCACGACTGGTCAGTAAATACATGTTTTATAGGTTTTCCGGACAATTTCATCACAAATTAATGTAATTACATTAACGCGCATTTAAATTCACGCACTACCCCCGCATAGTGTGGACCTATATTGTTCGGAGGTCCACAGTGCGTATGCAAGACTAACTCACACTTGATGCGAACAAGTAACAATGTATTTAGTGCCAAGTAACACTGAATTTGTCATTGTTAGTGCACCTTTATTATTTTGTTAGATGTTAATGGTGACTCACGGCGGAGATCCCGGGGGGGGGGGGGGGGGGGGGGGGATGGGGGGGATATATCCCCCCCCCCCCCCCCACTTTTTGATCTGGGGGGGATGACCAATGTAATCACCCCCCCCCACTTTCTACGGGTAGGCGTCTTAATTTGCGTATAGTCCATAACATGCAAATACCCTGGCAGGCCAGCACCACACAGCCCAGCAAGTGCGAGTGTCGTAAGTTACTTTCCCATGCATTGGGATTATAATCAAGAAGTGACTTAGTAAAGTTGAATAAACGCCCAGTTAAAGACTCGCGGCGCGACGTGCACAAACTTGTTGTAATGATCGGTCTTAATTGGCCTCCCGCATGTTTACTCAATGTGAACGAAGCGCGTGGAGACCAGACAGACCACGTTGGACGTCCGGACCGCGTATTTTTTTTCTTTCTAGGAGGGTTAGTGGTAATTATCATAAATGGGCGTATCTACACCACACTGAGTGGAAGACACTTACATGTAGGTTCTTAGATCCTTATTTTCCCTTAAATTAAACTCACTCCAACAATAAACTTGGAGACCAAAATAATCAATGAAAAATTTGAGCGAATTGGAACCCCAGTCGAACGATCTATAACCTAACCCATTATCCACTAAGCTACCATGAGAGGTCAACAGAAGCCGTTTTTCAAAGTGCTTTAATGTACCTCTGGGCTAGTTGAATGAGCAATAACAGTGTATTAGCGTCATTGTTAAAACTATGGAATAATCATGACGCGAGGGGTCTAGAGCCGCCCATTTATGATAATTACCCCTAACCCTCTTAGGAAAAACAATTACGCGTCCAGGCCTGGGTACGGGTGCGTTCCACTAGAGTTCTTGCGTTTTAGACCGTCAATAACCGTCGTACGCAAGCCTAGCCAATCAGCACTTGCGAGTGTTCATGAGGTCAGCGGTGCTTGCGTTCCATCCAATGAACTGTCGGCACTGTACCTTGGCTTGTTGTTATTCGTAATGAGGCCTGGCATACGATATACATGATTATTCTAATTATTAGTATATACACGCCCTCCTCCCGATGGTGACTGACACGCCAGATGTGTACAATGGCGCTTACAATGACGCCCGGCCCGCTTCTATTGTTAAAAGGTTCAATGGGATACGTATACATGTACTGTACATGGCGGGAATTTCAATGGGGTATTTTCAACATGCGGGTTGTAATTGTGAGGATCAAACCACTTTAAATGCAGGAAACACATAGGCCTGGTAATTACTTACACCAAGTATAGAGTATATAAACCAGCTTCCAGAGGGGATGTTTGTCCCTAATGATTATTAGTGCCGTCCACTTTTTTTTTTTTTTATATTACCGTCAGACATACCAAAACGCGGATGCCTTAACTGGTGTATTCTATTTCCACCCTAGAGATAGAAAAGGAGTATATTAACTCTCACATCAGAACCAATAAACGTGCACCGTGACCCACCCCCAAACATAACGTAAAATGGGTCAACTTTTTCATGCTGGGTAACTTTGGCCACTACATGCAAACAAACAATCTTTTGTTGATGATTTTACTTGTATTTTTGTATTTCGGTTTTATTATTTATGTAAATAAGAGTTGAAAAATAACATCAAACTGGATTTTATGTGATTTTTTTTAGAAATGTTTTTCCCAAAACGATTTGACCAAAGTTGCCCTAACCCTGAATTTCTTTAAATGATTATAAAACGTACAATACGCTTCCGGAAACTTATTCAACTCATTGTGTTTGAAAAGGGCAATCGTCAATTTTAGCTTTTCAGAAAATTCTGGGGTGATTGAGCAATCAAATCGATTTTTATTTGTAGTTTTTTTGTGTGCAAACGGATTTTGTTTACGGTCAAAAATGTTTGTTGGCTCAAACCGAACTCTATTGTAAAACATAACACGGAAAATATAACATTATTGTTTAATATGCAGAAATATATTGTAAATTTTCTGAAAATATTGACTAAGGTTTCCCATTTTACGGTACAAAGTCCACCACACTGACACTGCGTGAGCAACGAGCAGTCGTGTTCCCTGCATTTAAATGGTTTGATCCCGACAACCTCCATGTTGAAAAAACCATTACAATTCCCGCTATTGTACATGTACATTATCTTGCGTGTCAGTCATGTCACTAATGATTATAATAATCATGTAGATCGTATGCCAGACCTTATTATGAATAACAATAAGCTACGGTACAGTCCCAATAGTTCATTGGATGGAACGCAAGCACTGCTGACCTCACGAACACTCGCATGTGCTGATTGGCTAGTCTTGCGTACAACGGTAATTTACGGTCTAAAACGCACGAACTCTACTCACGCGAACGTTGCCAACGTTGGCCAACGATAGCGTTGTTCGCTTAAGTGGAACGCAATGTGCGCCAATTATGTTGGCTAAAGGCCGGCTCATACTCGGCGCGAAAGCAAACGCGAACGCAAATTTGTGACGTCGGGAGGAGATTTCGCGATGTGAAATCGCAAAAGCTTTGTGACGTCAAATTCGTATCGCAATCGCTTTCGCGTGAAGTATGAACCGGCCTTAACGCTAGCGAAAACGGCGAACGACATTCCGAGCTGTTAGCTATTCGCCAGTGACGTATTTTAAAGATGGCGAAGAGGTTAGCAGACGGCAGTGTTCTTTTCACAGTTTTTCTTTTTACGTTTTATACTTTTTGTTATAAATGGTGGATTGTTTTGAGCAGTTACAGGGATATTTTTAAGAAAAATAATGAGTTGGACAAAAAGCAGCCAACCAAACGATGTCACTGTCACTGGGCGCCGCCATTTTGAAAACGTAGTTTTAAAAATATCGTTTTTAATACTTCAACTAACGCAAACTTAAAACGTAGGCGAACGTTCGCGCAAACAGTTCGCGTAAGTGGAATGCAGCCTTGGTAACAAGTTTTAAACGTTATTTTGTCATACCCCAAAGTAGTAGATATACAATCACTTGTATATTTATTTTGAGGGAATTAAATACAATTTTTCCGAATATGTATGCAAATACAAAATGTACTTGCATTCTCGCGGTCGGCATGACGTCACCGGGCTTTGTTTATTGTCTCTGAGTGGTCAGTGGTGGCTGTTAGTTATCGCACCCTCTGGACTCAAAGGGGAATGAATAGTGTTGTTGTCTATGTGGAAATTATCTAAATAATTAATTATTGTCCAACACTACACCGAGATATTTCAAAATGTTATTGTTTTATAAAGTAATAAAATCTCCCACCTTACACCAACAAAAAAAGATATTCATTTTTGTATTGCTGTAAAAAAATATATAAAACACACAATTCCCTGTACAAATTGAATGGAGGGCTTCCCCTTTGCCCGGCGGCGTGTGCAATAGGTGGAACAGCCTCCGACCATGAGAATTGATGTACAGGAGATACTGTACATGTACCGCATTAAAACAAAATTCCCAACCGACCGATCATTTTTTGGGGGCGTTTTTACCGGAAACTCAACTTTTTTTTTTTTTGCACTGGTGTAATTAATGCATTTTGAAAGACATATAATGCTGACTACTGTGTTGCATGTTTTTAGAACTGATACTGCACTGACTTGTAATGAACATTAGAAAAGTATTGCCCAAATCCAAATGGCACAAATTCTACAACTCAAATTTTGAAGTTTTTTATTTCTTTTTCCTTCATCAATTATGCCTCTAAATGGCCTCAGATTGCATTACAGAGCATCTAGAATGCAAAATTTCACGGGGCCCTTAAGCGGGTCCCGGACCCCACGCCGTAAAGGCTTCGCGCTCCGCGCTCGCATGTTTCATCTGGGACAAAAATCATCCCCCCCACATGTAACAAGAAATCTCCGCCCCTGGGTGACTGTATAGTAAATCCCTAAATTAGATTACAATTGAATAAATTACTTGACAATGACGTCATCTCTTGGCAGGTGATAGCGAGGCTCCTGGTAATGTCGGCTTGTTGGATCAAGTTCTGGCTCTCAAATGGGTCAAAGACAACATCCAAAGTAAGTACGCATTCATTACAAAACCGAGCCCAATATAATGCATTGTGTAGGATATTAGCGCCTTTGTTTTGTTAACCCTATCAATTACACCAATAGGCTTACCCCAATTGCAGTCACTTCACCACATTTATTGTTATGCTAAGAAAGCATTGTGTCCTGAGAAGCTACAGTTACGTAAAGCATTGGAGTTAAGTGGATCCCCTCCCAGGGTCGAACCTAAGAAACTAAGGTTCCAGAAGATGCACTAGATTTGGGTCGGCTCTGTAAACGCATAGTTGTTTAACCAAAAATATACAATTTTGCTGTACTTTAGGGATACTATACACTATTTTCAAACATCCCAAAACAAAACGGCTGAATTATTTTAAGATACCTCATTTGACTTTAGGCCTAAGTAAATATTAGTCTCAGTATCTTGTTAAATCACGGCACCTGGTTGCTGTGGTTTTCAAGAAAAGTAAAATTTGGTATCAATTTCCAACAATTGCCGGCCCGCAATCGTGGTAAAATAAATCCTGACTATTTTGTGAACACTGTCCCTGATTTATTAAATTTAGTTAGTCCTTATTTTATTTGCACAAAAGTTACACATCCGCGAATGGGTGCAAGTCAACTGGTTTGTAGCTAACCTGATAATTCCCTGACGTATATTAATGGCTCTATTTCGTCTGAAGGAAGTCGAGGAACCAGACTACAAGAACAGCATTTTTCATTTTGTTTCCAGCATCAAGAAATAACGTTTGAACACAATATTCACTGTAAAATATGAATCCCCCAACTCATCCATTTTTTTTTAAATTTACATCAAAAGTAAATAATGCGTTACCTTTAAACATGTATTTTGGGTTTAAACCATGGGACACCATTTGCCCCACCAACAATTTTTGTTGCCAAATCTACAAAAACAAATAAATTCGAAGCAGGTTTCATTTCAGCTCATTCGATGCCACACTGCCTGAGAAAAAAAATGTTCTCGAAGCGAAATCACAGAGTTCCGTAGAATGCTCGATGGTTTGTCCCTATATCGCGAGAAGATAGTTCTCTTTTCTTGAAAATTATAGCATACTTGTACTATTCACCAGGCGCCGTGATTTGTATGCTTACATGTACTTACATGTGCTTACATGTACTTACAATGAACGTACACCATTTGCAGATATTTAAAATATTTACTACCGAATTATTAGGAAATATCTTACTTATTTAAAAGTACATGATTCTAGGCATCCAGCAAAATGATTGCGCTAAATATCCTGTAATTGTTCTAACAAATTTTATATACAAAAAATCCCGATTGCCGTCGCGAAGAAAACAAGAACAACAAGAACAACTGCCCGACGCCGGTTGAAAACAAACGCCTTTTTTCTAGCTTTTTGTTTGGCATCCATGATTGTAAAACTTGGACAGGTCAGTTAAACGATATTTACTACCCCAAAAATCCGCCCATTCCTGACAAGCAATTACCATCTTACCTTTAATGTTTGCAAAATGGTTTCTGTAACCTTTAAAAGTTGGTGTAGGCAAACGTGATTTTTAGTCGAGACACCCTGAAAATATCAAATTGAATCAAATTGAATTGATAATTTGTTAGCATTTATTAGTTATGAGTTATCTAATGAGACATCGAACGAACACAAATCGGCTCACTAATCTGGAAATTAGAATTGGGATCGTCGCGCTCCTTTTTGTTCGCAACCTAGGGTGCGTATGCTCTTTTGCGACTGCACGCTCAACCCGCGATATTTGTTTGTACATGAACAATGTGTATTGTACATGTAGGTACGGTGTGTGCAATGATACGCTAGGCTGGCCTGTGCGCGGACTCGCTAGCTCTATATGCGTATCTGCCAATGACACAAATTAGCACAAATAGATGGTTTACGTCAATATAAATGTATTTATTTATATCCTTTCGCTTAAAACGTACTGAACTGCATGGAGCGCGCAATTAGAGCAATGATAACAATCACTTTAACAAAATGTCAATGCAAAGCCAATGCGAACAGGCCAATTTATTGGTTACAGTAATTATATTTCCTCAAAATTCGTTCAAAAAAGAAAAGTGTAGACATCAACTTTACTGTGTTTTTTTCAATTTTCTTTTTCTTCAGGATTCGGCGGAGACCCCGACAAAATCACCATTTTTGGTGGGAGTGCGGGCTCCGCCAGTGTCAGTTTTCACCTCCTCTCCAAACGCAGCCAAGGACTCTTCAAACGAGGAATTATGGAGGTATAGGCCCGAACATGTTTCACTGTTTTGGGGTATTGTTGTTTATGAAGAGTTGCTATGGATAGTGCACCCCATCCAACCCAAAGTAGCTACGCCCACGTTGAGCAAACTGGATTGTGATAATGCAATAACTTCGTTTAAAGTATTTTCACATAAATAAATACATATCGAACTGAATTTAGAAGAAAACAGAAGAAATGATTGGGCTAGATATCCTGTAATTATTCCGAAGAATATAATTAAAAACAAAAACATTCGCGATCGCCGTTTTGCAAAAAAAAACAAAAAAATAAAATAAACATAACTGACCGACGCCGGTTGAAAAACAAACGCTGGTTTTTTTTGGTTTTGTTTCGGTATCCATGATTGTAAAACTTCGGACATGTCAGTTAAACGATATTTACTATAAAATACAACCCCCGATATCCACCCATTCATAACAATTTAAGCAATTACCAATGGTGTATCCTACTTTTAAAACACGTACAAAACTGGAATCATTGCTAGTTTTGTCCGTGGTCAAAACCAGTAATATATATTTTTGTTCCTGACTTTTTTTCTTGATAAGAGTGGTACATCGACGTCGTTCTTTGCCTACCAACGCTCCCTGGACAACGCTAAGAAACAAGCGGCCAACGTGGCGCTGAAGGCGGGTTGCCCTACCGGTAACTCTGCCGACATGATCTCTTGTCTGCAGGCGTTGCCTCAAGGAAAACTACGGTCCGAGGCTTATAAGGTCAGTCTGGCGTTACTGTTGGTGTCACCTCCGTAAGCTTGACTTTGTTAAGGATACAAATCACTTTAGCGTTTTACGATTTATTGCAATTGTCTAAAATTATATGGTTTGGTATAATATATGCCTCAAGTAGTACAAAAGTACTATGTGCATGCTCATACAAACCGTACCTTGTATAATCTGATTGAACTAAATTATTTTGGGTGCGTTTTGGGAAGTAAATTCCCAATGAAACGCTGCTTCTGTTGGCCAAAGCCCAGTTATTACTTGGGCGTGGGCTAATCTCCGTTTAGACTTGGTTTAAGTCTGCAGTGTCTTGTGTTTGTCTGTGACCCGGAAGTCCTACTAAGTTCACGCCTATTAGTGTGTAAAACCTGGTATCGCTAACAGGCAACACGGTGATTGCGGCTGGACTTTTGATTTGTTGCAGGTGGATTTGGCCTACTTGCCTGTGGTGGATGGGTTCTTTCTCCACGACACGCCCGAGAACATCCTGGCCGCCGGCGACTTCCAGAAACTCGACATTATGATCGGCACCATGCGGGACGAGGGCGCCCTCTTCATCCTAGCAATGAACTTAGCCTCCTTCTTCGCCTCCAAGGCCCCGCCCATGAGCCGGACCGAGTTCCTCCAAAAATACCCTAACTGGATCTTCACCTACGGGGACGTGCCCAACAACGCCGCTATAAAGAAAGCCATCGAGGCCCGCTACGTCAGCAAAAGTCAGGCAGCTGACCCGGCCGCGGACTATCACGATACCTTCATCCGCATCATGACCGACTACACCTGGGTGGCTCCTACCGAGGTCACGGCGCAGGCGCACCTGCGCGAGGGCGCCAAGGTCTACATGTACCAGATGACCCATGAGCAGACTGTGTCTTACTTCAACGTCTTTTTCTTTGGCCCCAAGTGGGTGGGTGCGATCCATTGCGACGAAATCCCCACCGTCTTTGGTAACCCCTGGATCGATGACCTGTTCTATAAGACCGGCAAACCACTGCCTGAAGAGATGATGATGTCCAACACAGTCATGAAGTATTGGACCAACTTTGCCAAGACGGGGTAAAGTACTTAAATGCGAAACTGCTATCACCTATTACACAAAATATCCAGGGAAAAAATCTTGGGGTAGCAAAAACTCTTCAAATTTTACCTGTATCTTTTGGTCTACAGTTCTTGTGATTAATCTCACATTTAAATATTCATATAAACTAGCCATTGTTTTAAAAATAACCAAACACGTCGTCTGACGACATGCAGAACATACTTACCTCTGCCGGTTCTTTTCAGAACTACACAAACTCACAACAGAGAATTACCACATGGGGATATCGAAAGCAACTTATCTTATAATAACTTATCGTTTATGCTGTTAACTTTGGTGATTTTGCGCTTATAGATGGTATTGTGATGTTAAATATTATAAGAATTATATAAAATTGTACAATATAAATAATTCCTTTCGCCGAAATTCAGCAAATTGCAAAAATAAATAAAAATATTGCAGGCCAACTTTACATTTCATTTCAAATGACCGAAGTGCGCCCGATTCAGCGTCATGTTCACCCAATTTCTCGTCAGATCTTCTCTATCTCCATCCTCTCAATAATTGTTGTCAACTTCGGTTCCGTTCCAGTTCTCCGAACGATGGCACCATTCCTGACTGGCCCGAGTACAAACTAGACCAGAAGCAGTACAAGGAGATCTCTGTCTACCTTCCCACAAGAAGCGGCGGTGTCCGTCCGGACTACGTCAAGTTCTGGACCGACGAAATCCCCAAGCTCGTTTCTCCCTCTGATGGTACGTATAATACTTGGCTAATACACCCGGTTCGGGTCGGGTGCCGAACTAAAAATGAGCGAATTAAGTCAGTCAAAAGTCCGACGTCTGAAACAATTATGAACAACCATGAAGGTAGTGGAGCAACTAGACGCGCAATAGATGGCGGAAAGATCGACAGCTGGTAGTGCTGGAGTCGTTAGAGGAACCATGAGAAATTGGTTCAGCGTGACTTTGGAACGCCTGTCTGAACCGGGTGCAGGCCTATAAGTTTTTTTGTTTTAATCTTTGCTTCGTCTTTGGCATTGGCTTAATTTGTATCTGACTTCAGAATCACTGAGAAGCAAATACAAATGTCGCAAATGGAAATATTCTAACCTTTGGGTTCCTAATTATCAACAGATTGAATGTTTCTAAACAATAACAGGCACCAGATTGCTAAAGGTTTTTGCAGTTAGCGGCCTAAAATCGACTGAGGCCGAAGACGAAACTAAGCCAGGGAACCTTTGTTATTCATCTTGTTTGCTTTTTCGTTGAACAATTTGGGAACTTTTACTTGGGAATAAGACTAACGACTTGTCTCTCTCCCCCCCCCCCCAGTTATTTCGACCGCGCCACAAGGTGTCGCAGCCTTCATTCAAGTTCAGAATCAGGTAGATCAGTGCAAAGCCGAGTTCGACGAGGACGGAGTTTACTATTAGTATTGGAACAGTGACTCGTGAAGAGACTATAATATCAAATTTAGGATGACTGATTCAACGTTATCACTTGTTTGAAATTTAAGCCATCTCGTGGATTGAAACAATTTGGTTGGTCAAGATCTGGATGTTCAGACAAAATCGTTTGTTTTCAATGATTTAATGATGTGGCAGTAATAACAAGTTTAAAAAGTGATGCAATTCTCTAATAAACAATTATTCTGAACGATATATCTTTCTGATCTCGGTGTTTTGTGTGTGTGTGAAATTATATCAAGCAGTCAACGCTGATGCAAATCGAAATGAACGAAACACAGACATAACAATTATTAGGCCTTCAGCTGAGTGCTCAAATTCGTTTGTTTCCGATCCAGCAAGAGTGGGTGTAAACTTTCTGAACAGTTCCGACTAAATAAATGACTCTAGATTACTAGAAAAATAGTTCTCCACATATCATCCTGCAGTTATTTAATAATCGTGCTGCAAAGGGAGAGACATTTTGGCATCGGGGAAGATCAAAGACGTAATGCGCCATGTTGCAAAATCAGTTCGCGAATGACGCAATCGCATCACGTGTTACGAATTGTCCAATCCCACATCAGTTTGTCCGTGCGGGGTGACGGTCATGACATGACCTACATTTTTCATCAAACATGGCGACGTCTACTGCAGGCGGTGCGTCAACGTCGCCGACCGACGTAAAACAAAAGAATGTGACTAGTTTGGAGTGTTATATGCACGTTGAATCTGTAAAATTAGAAAAAGTTAAGACCCTCACAAGTCTCAGTTGGATAGATTTACATCCAGTTCCAAAGAGTGGCTTAAGTTCAGCGGCCGAGATCGCGAAATTGCCGAACATGCCCAACGTGTGGGCCTTCTTGATCTGCATTATGAAGAAGCACGTGAAAGGCAGTCCGACCTGGGATTTCACGACACCTGTTATCGGCGGTTCGTAGATAGTAAAATGATAGTGAAAGTGTTAGAAGAGCACCCAGAGTTTCAAGAAACATTCACAGATCTAGGGAGCAAATTCCAATTGCAAGAAGGCACTCCGTCATCTCTAGAGAAGTTTGTCTGCTTGCTGTACCCCTAGAACTATGGGGCTCCCGACGCCCGAAGGGCGAAGCCCCATAGATAGAGAGGGTTTTTACAGGTTAACCGCCGTTAAACAATATAAACCATTCACAAACAAAATAAAATTACTCCCATAACGCTACACGGTCTACCTCATACACATTTGTTATGAGTACTTTATCAACTCACTTAGCCAGCACCAACCATAAAACCGGGCGAATCTCGCCCAATTTATGTAAAAAAGGTAAAAACTATCCCCGTTCCGCAAATGCGAATGTTACAAGATGGCGGATAACATCGTTTAATGGGTGCTGTTTTCCAAACCCTGGCTTCGGTCTATTGTGGTTTGCCTCTGGCGCATTGCTATGAATAAGGCCTCGCAAGATGAAGCTTGTGTTTCAAAAACGGCTAATGCGCATGCGGCTGCGGCTTGAAATTACGCACGAGTTATCCGCCATCTTGTGACAGCCTCGTGTTTGCGGAACGGGGATAGTTTTCACTTTCTTTTACAGAAATTGGGCGAGATTCGACCGGTTTCATGGTTGGTGCTGGCATGGTGAGTTGTTAAAGTACTCATACAAAATGTGTATGAGGTATACCGTGCAGTGGTATGGGAGTAATTTTATTTTGTTTGTGCATGGTTTCTATTGTTTTACGGCGGTTAACCTGTAAAAACCCTCTCTATCTATGGGGCTCCGCCCTTCGGGCGTCGGGAGCCCCATAGTTCTAGGGGTATGCTTGCTGTACAGCCAAACAACAGGGAGTTTGATGACGCCAGATGTAATGGCCCTGTCACACCAGACCATTTTAGGCCAACGCGTGAGTAACGTGTTGTAATTTTGGCAACACGCTGGCAAACGCTGACCAACGCTAGGCCAGCGTTAGCAACACGCTGAGCGCGTTACTCACGCGCTGGGACATGCTGTCACACGCTGAGGAAAACATATTTGTTTCAACATACATACAATTTCCAGCGTTTGCCAGCGTGTGACTGCATACGCTGGCAGAGCGTTGGAGGTTTGTTACTCACGCGTCGAACACGCTAGACGATCGTTATCAACCCGCTACTCACACGCTGGCGCACGCTGGCGTACGCTGGCGTACTCTGGCGACACGCTGGTTATGGCCCTGTCACCCCAAAACGTTTTAGGCCAATGCATGAGTAGCGCGTTAAAAATAGTTGATACGCTGGCAATCGCTGAACTTTCACAGAAAAAGTCAAATGGAACCGTGATTTCAGCGTGTCCATACAGGTTGATTACAGGTTCATAGCGTATGCCAGCACGTGAGTATCGTGTGAGGAACGCGCTCAGCGTGTGAGGAACGTATCACTGATTTATAGTAAAAATACGACAGCGGGTCGCCAGTGTGAGTAGTGGGTTGGTAACGATCGTCTAGCACGTTCGACGCGTGAGTAACGACCATCCTGCCCGCCGCCAGCGTGTGCAGTCACACGCTGACAAACGCTGAAAATTTTAGGTATGTTAAAAAATGCATTTTTTGCCTCAGCGTGTTCCAGCGTGTTCCAGCGTGTGGGTAACGCGCTTAGCGTGTTGCGAACGCTGGCCTAGCGTTGGTCAACGTTTACCCGCGTGTTACCGAAATTCCAACACGTTGGCCTAAAACGTTCTGGTGTGACAGGGCCATTAGTGTAGTAGCGTGTCGGTTTTTTATACAACTAACCATGTGGTCGTTGCAGTACGCTGGCGCGCGTTGAAACGCGCTACTCACGCGCTGGGCAGTCGTTCATCAGTCGTCGAGCGCGTTACTAACGCGTTTCTCACGCGCTGGCGAACGCATTGAACCCGTTAACAACGCGTTATGGACACGCTGAAATTACGGTTCCACTTGACTTTTTCTGTGGAAGTTCAGCGTTTGCCAGCGTATCAACTATTTTTAACGCGCTACTCACGCGTTGGCCTAAAACGGTCTAGTGTGACAGGGCCATAAGGCATTGTTCTCCATCTCCATCTCCATCGTCTGAGCAGAGTCTACCACCAACCCGAGATGCGCTGACCCAGCATGCAAAGCGCTGTAATTATCAGGCTGCAATTCAGCGGCGATCGCTACAGCAACAGATTAATGCACCATCTCCAGATGGACATGGATGGAAAATGGAGGATGGTAAACTAACAATCACATAGATGACGAAACCATCTGCACCAGATGTTCTCCTTCAGAGTGTTAGCTGTAGTTGTAAAGTTGGAAAATGTTGTAAAGGGCGATGTTCTTGTCTAAATGCCGAACTACCTTGTACAGATCTGTGCAAATGCACACATTGCAGCAACTTCAGAGAAGAAGTCGATGTTGTGGATGCAGGCGAGGATGACTTGGATGGTGAATTTTAAAACCTACTTGCGAGTTAATCGTTCTTTCACCAATTTGTGTTAGTATTTAACCGTATCTCTTACTGTCTCACCTGGGTAATGGACCAAATCTGCCGAAATCTATTAGTTGATTTTCTTTGTATTCATGGGCTAATGTAATCGCCACCGAAGTCTTGCCTCTTGGTTGATGGACTTGGTAAACATGTATATGACGACACTACACCCGGCCTTCAGAACAAAGTCCGGCGAAATCTGTCTGTTTATTCGTTGTTTTTTTGTGTTGTATATTTTTATTTCCTTGTGGCCCTATGCATCGCTAGTAAAACTGGGTACATTCTGTAATTTGGCTGAATTAAAAGCTAATTCACACTAATTCTAGTCGCATTATGAAAAACCACTCTTTAAAACCTTTATTTAATTTTTTGATATTTACAATGTACATGTCCTCTGTGAAGCTGTGAACAAATTCTTCAGTGCTAACCAATGTATCACATCTCGAATATGTTTTTTTTTTTTAACATACTACATGTACACTCACCAATCAGGCTGCAGAGTTTTGTACTAGTTGTTGCATTCAATTACGGCATAAATCGGCATAATTGTAATAATAAATATTAAGTGGAAATGCGAGTAGACCGATTGTGAGACCTTCTACAAGAGCATCACATGAGCGCGAGGTTAATTCTCAATCACTGTTAATAAAGTCAAATCGGGGATAATGATGGCATTTGGCCCGGCTAGCTCAGTCGGTAGAGCATCAGACTCTTAATCTGAGGGTCATGGGTTCGAGTCCTATACCGTGCGAATTCAATGTTACTCTGTTATTTTTGGGCACCACCGAGAATAGACACCCTCAATAGTCACAGCTGATATTTGTTGTTTGTACAATTTTGTTCCTTTTTTTCGTGCATATGGAGCCATACTGCTTCATTTATTTCATTATACACACATTCAAAATCACACACTATATCATTTTTTCACATTATTGTGAACAAATTCAATTAATTAGTTGATTGATTGATCAAAAACCAAAAGGAATACTGTACAACATTAAAAATAAACAGGAAATATATATACAGCATATTACTTGTGTTTACAATTTGGTCACTAAAATGTAAACTTAAGTTTTTCCTGATGTAGGTAACAAAGTGCACGATTTTGTGTATAGATTATCCAAAACAGGTTAGTTTCCAGCCTCAATTTGTCCATAATTATAAATCTTTTGAGAGAAGACTTATATTAACGAAGAATGCTTACTTTACATGAGTTATCTAGCAGAACATATTTACATCTAATTTTTCAAATAAATCCATGAAGGCGCAAAATTGTATTTAAACACGTGCTATCTTTGATGTCCACTCCTAAGTGTCGACAGCTTAGTGAATTTTCTGATTATATTTTCTACGAAACTCCAAGCATCGACGTGCGACTTACATCCAATAAATAAATGCACTTAAGTTTGGACTGACGTGCCTACAGTACACCGCTCTAGAGCTATCGAAGGATGCTCGTTCAATAAACCTAACGTTGAAAATGTATGCAATTGGTTTGCTGCTACATGTTCAAATGCAATTGACGGTTACCTGACCTCAGTTATAGACAATTCCGAGTATTGTCAGCCTGGATACCAGACAAACAAGCAAATTGTGAAGGGGCTTGATGCTCGTTGTTGCATTTAATACAGAAAACGGGAAAATTTGCATAATTGTAATAATAAATATTTAGTGGAATTGCGAGACGACCGATTGATTACGCAGACCTTCTACATTGATGAGCACCACATGCATGAGCGCGAAGTTAATCCTCTATCACCGTTAATAAAGCCACATCGGGGATAATGACAAATTGCCTGGTTAGATCAGTCGGTAGAGCATTATACTTTTAATCTGAGGGTCATGTGTTCGAGTCCCATACCGGGCAAATATAATGTTACTGTCATTTGGGGGCACTACCGAAAATAGACACCATCAATAGTCACAGCTGATATTTGTTGTTTGGATGCTTTTATGGTTTTTGTTTAATGCTAAAGCCAAATTTATATTTTCATGAACAAAAAAAGTGTGTTGTTACATCAGACACAAACATCAGACACGTTGGTATATGTTGGTATGGAATGTTTTCTTTTCTTTTGTGTTTTTGTTTTAGTCAGTACAGGGCGGTAAGCCAATGATCACACTTTCCTCCTAAGCCTCTTTAATTATTACATTATTGGGGTTCACAAACAACAGAAAATGTATACACCCTATAGGGTGCAAGGAAGCAAATTAATGCCCATAAACGCTAGTGATAAATGCCAATACATGTACTTAATATGTTCAACATATGTATTATGTTCAAAATACTTATAACTCTCACATGTTTACAGGCTCCGCAGAAAAATGATGACTAAAATTATACCTTTCATTTTCTGTTCAATTTCTGTTCTGTTCTGTTTGGTGGGTTGAGCAATGAGTTGTTGTGGTAATTACCACACAAAACGACCACCCCAAAAACGAAAAGTAGCCATTTTGGAGAAGGATCCCTTCACTACATCATAGCGCCAATTTCATTTAAAATACTCAGAATTGAACGCCCGATTCCGCGCCAGAGGTGCAATGTTTCTCCAACTATAGTTGGAGAAATATTGCACTTTTGCAATATCTAATGTAATGTATTTTCGTTGGATAAGCTGGAGCGTGTAATTTGCATATGAAGGCCTACGTGAGGCCTGGCAGTCCCGGGGTAGAGGACAGGGGTGTTCAAGCAAGTCACTGACCGAATTCACAGCAAGCACGACGGGCGGCTTGATTCTTTCTCTCGTCTATACATTCAAACCTACAGATATGTCAATTGAACAAGGAGAAAAGGCTGGTTCTTCCAAAACTACGGAAGAGTCCCAGTCTTTTGCACAAATTGTCGGAGACACAATCAAGGAAGCCCCGGTAGATTTCAAGGGTTACTTAGATTGAGTAAGTTATTGAGTAAGTTCCGACAAGAAACTGAGAAAAAAAGCAGCAGAATACTGCCGAGCAAGTCTAACAGTTAAAGAGAGCATCAGAGTTGACCTTCTGATTCAAAGGTAACAAGTCGCAGTTTGAATTAAACGCCGTTGAATTTAACGAGTGTTAGATAAAATAGAAGGTGCCTTGTCATCATTAGAACAAAGCGACGAGAAAACTAAAATCAGGGATAGCTGAAACCGTAAAAAGGTCTGAAGAAAAGAAACAAATTGATAATGATAATTGATAATTGATAACACAATGTTATTGTTATAAAGCTTAAGGCATGGGATAATTAAATACAGGCACAGGCTTTGTTGAGCAGCGAATTGAACAGCATTGAACAACAAGGAAACGCCAATTATACTTTATTTGTTTGTGGAGATGAATTGTCCAGTAGTTAGTCCAGCTGCTAAGGCCCATAATGTGGGACAATTGTGCATTTTGTGGTAAAAGCATGAAACTTTCTACAGTTGTTATATATACCCTAAATGTCGTTTTTAGACGTGGACCCACCTCAGATCTTGCCCATTTTAGGGGGGGGGGCCATGTTTTCTAAAGTGGGGGGGGGGGGGGGGAATAAAAAAAAATACATTATTACAATATTAAGTTTTTTCCATGCACATTTTATGACTGTAATACATAATAACAATATAATGATCCTTTTGAAATCAATAGTTTTGTTTATTTCTGCCCCTTTTATGGGCGGAGTTACATTTTTGAAAAGTGGGAAGCATGATTTTCTGTTTTTCAGCTTGATTTGTATATGTTTTTTTTTTTAAGACCAAGGTCTGACTTAAGAGCTCCTTTAGATCAGGCAGGAGTACAAGGAGTTCATCCAGCCTCTACCAATTTATCTTGCCAGTGCGGTAGAGTAGGTAATTAACCTCAATCAACATAGAAACGAGACAAGAAGAGGCCGGCTGTAACGCCTATGGCCATAACGGGCCCAGCTCAACAGGTAGAGCTAGGAAACCAGTAAATGGTGATCCTTCTGGTGTCGAGCCAAAGTATGACGAGCTGGGTCCAAACCAGCAAGGAAGAGTCGGCTCTGAAAAAAGCATCACCAGGAACCACACGGATTTATGTATTTGCACCTATAATATGAGAACACTGAAGTCAGAAGAAGACCTAGACACCCTCCTTGAAGAAGTAGAGAACGTGAAGTTGCACATAATACGGCTCGCAGAAACACGAAGACCAATCAAGCTACGTGGGTGTGGCCATACATTATTCACAACTTCTGCAACGAAACGGGGACTCAACGGAGTTGGATTACTGGTTAATAAGGACATTGAAAATAATGTACTGAAATATAAAGAAGTATCAGACAGGTTTGCGTATTTGAAATTACAAATCAACAAGCAACACACAATGAAGATTATCCAAGTTTATGCACCCACTACATCTTATGATGATAAAGCAGTGGAAGATCTCTACACTGACATAGACCGGATAATGACAACTGAATGTACATCCTTTACCATACTTATGGGAGACCTAAACGCAAAGGTGGGAGTGAGAAAATGTGAGGAAAAGAAAGGTGTAGGCCCATTTGGGACAGGTAACCAGAACGAGAGAAGGCTTCTGGAATATGTTGCAAGTAGAAACCTGTGAATTGGCAATACATGCTTTGAGAAACCAAAAGATAGATATTGGACATGGGAAAGTCCAAATGCAGCAACCCATAACTTGATAGACTATATCATCACTGACCACAAAAGAAACTTAATGGATGTGGAGGTTATACCAACGGTTGACACAGGCAGTGACCATACATTCGTCAGAGCAATAGTACGGATGAATACAAGCAACACCAATTGCAGCTTGAACTAAAGAATAGATTCTTACTTCTTGAAGACTCTGTAGAGGATGATCCAATTTATGTTGCATATGAGCAAGTCACCAGCATTATCACGAAGGAAGCACAGAAGCTAGCTAAAGGTCAAAAAGAGAAGGTAAACGCCACAAGTGGTTGCACAGAAGAGATCCGAAAGTTGAATGAAAAAAGAAAAAATCACAACCCTTCACACAGACATCAGTGAGAAATCAGATCGAGTATACATAATTAAACAAGACAATCCGCAAGATGAGACGGCAGCAAAAGAGACAACACAGAACCAAAATGGTGAAAGAGGTGCTGGAGAGCAATTAAAATGAAAAAAAATCATCAATACAAAACTAGAGGGAGTAAAAAAACCTGTTATCTTCACTGAAAACAAAAGATGGGACGGGAGTTACTGACAAAACTAAAATCATAAACAAACCATTGAAGAGTTCTATAAAGAGCTGTACAACACTGATAGACCAAATTGGAGAACAGAAGAAGACTGGAATAACAAGGCCGATAGTGTACAACCCATTATGAAGGAAGAAGTACAGAATGCTCTAGACCAAATGAAGAAAGGTAAGGCTTCTGGAGAGGACCAGTTATAACTTCTGACATTTTAAAGTTGGGAGGATACTATTAAGATATTGACAAAATTGTTCAACAGGATCCTTCAACTGGAACAAGTTCCTACCCAGTGGAATACATCTAAGGTCATCGTATTATTCAAAAAGGGGGACATAAAAGACATCAAGAATTACAGACCCGTCAGTTTGCCACTGTACAAAGTCTTTAGCAAAATCATTCTTGCAAGAGTCCAAAAACAGCTTGATGATAATCAGCCAAAAAGAACAGGCAGGCTTCCGAGGAGGATTTAGAACATCAGATCATCGACACACCTTACGTCAGATAATTGAAAAGGCGAAAGAATATCGTTTTAACATCTGCCTATAGGCTTCGTGGACTATGAGAAAGCATCTGATAGTTTAGACCATCAGTCACTTCTTGATGCATTGGAGAAACAGATCAGCAATGGCAAATATATCCGTCTCATCAAAGCTATTTACAAAGATCCCAGTGCCAGAATTCATTTGAAAAATACTATATACCACCAGTGCTTTCAAAATTCTAAAAGGTGCCAGACAGGGTGATCCAATTTCTCTCAAACTGGATTGGCAATCGAAAGGAATTGTAATAAATGGGGAACATCTGACTCATTTAAGGTTTGCAGATGACATCATGCTTGTCAGTCATAATCCCTAGGAGCTGCAGATAATGATTCGTAAGTTGAGTGCAGAGAGTAAAAGGCAGGACTCAAAATGAACATCAAGAAGACCAAAGTAATGATGAGCAACAAGCTACAAGACAATACAATAACAGTTGATGGCACGACAATCGAGAAGGTGAATAGCTACATATACCTTGGTAAAAACAACACCCTTGAAAACAAAACGGCAGGTAAAGTGCGAAGAAGAATACAGTTAGCTTGGGTGAAATTTGGGAAACTCAGCATCATACTCAGAGACGAGGATCTCCCACTCTCCCTAAAAAGTCAGATCTTCAATCAATGAATAATTCTGGTACTATCCTACGGGACAGAAACTTAGAAATTTGAAAAGAAACATATAGAGTCACAGAAAGAGCAATGGAGAGGATCATGGTAGAAGTTACAGGAAAGAACAGGGTCAGAAATGAGGACTTACGAAAGAAAACAAATGCTAGGGACATCATACAGGAAACAAAAACATGGAAATGGGCAGGCCACCTTGCAAGGCGTCATGACAACAGATGGACACATTGTATAACAGAATGGACCCCAAGACCACAAACGAGACGAAGAGACAGACCAAGTAGGCGTTGGATGGATGACATCAGAGAACTTGAAAGCGTAACATGGATGCGACAAGCACAAGAAAGATCAAGGTGGAATGGTGATGTAGAGGCCTCTCTTCTGCAGTGGAATGACATAGGCTAGATAGACATGCATACCCATATTAAGACGTGTCTCCCAGTGTTTAAAAATCTAGCCCCACCCACAAAAGGGGGGTATAATAAGAGAAGTTTCATTTGTGATCAATTTCCATTTATTCTGTGCCTATTTGAGTAACATTAATGAACAAATAATAGTAATAATGCACAAAGATACAAGTTTGTTAAAATAAGAACGCCCACTTTTAGGAATATCGAAACTCCGCCCACAAAAGGGCAATTTTTGACTTTTAATATTACCAAAACAATTATTATGCTTATATTTATTGCCAAAAAATTTACAATCTTTCAATTCTAGAATAAGTGTTATCATTGTTTACATTTGAGACCCCCCATTTTATGCAAATGAAGCTCCGCCCCCAAATAGGTGAGACCCAACGTGGGTCCACGTCTAAAAATGATATTTAGCCCAATACCAAGCACCATGGCAAATTTCATGCTTTTACCACAAAGTGCACAATTGTTACCTAAGCAGCTGCACTAAGTGTGTATAGCGAGCCAACTAGTGCTCATCCGGGGAAGGGCGCCACCTCGTTTCTGGTTAGTAAAAAGCCGATTTGCATAATCGCATCAACGTGGTAATTTAGTACATGTAGTATGAAGTGTATTTAGGACATGACGAAAACAAATTATTAGGTAATGTACATACAAAATGATTAGATGGATAAATAAAATGAGGAGTGCGTATATATTATCTCCAATTTTAATGCATGTGTTTATCATAAATTGATATCACTACATACAAATAATCAATTTTTAGCAAGACCCAGTTGACTTTTGCACAATGCAGCTCACGAATATTTTGGCTGTAGTGGCAGTCACGCTATACCAGTAAGGTATTTACTATAAACATCATTGATTAGAGACAGCATGAATGCATCCTCTCATCTTATGGGATTTAACTGATTGTTATTCAGGTACTCCATGTTTGTGTATAAACTAATCCTGTTCAATAGCTAGCATGTAACACATAGCCGTATTGTATAAATTTACTATTCATTTTAAGTTGTTTGCAATTTGTTTAATAAAAAAATAAAACATATTGTGTAGGGAGCCGGAAAATAGGGTCGGTCGGGAATAAGAACCACATAAAAAGGGCCGTTCTAATAAACCCACCCTGCAAGAGCTAAATAATTGTGCAAAGGCCTATTCGATTTTATAACTAAATGATTTAACGACAAAGGACATAATGATCCTATAAAATTGCTATACAATTCCTATAGCATATTCAATACCTTTAATACCCCTAATTTGGTATTACAATTTAATTACTAAAGTCATACATGGTCATGGTTAGTCATAACACTAATGCAACTCTTTTTATGTTCTATTTTTTAATAAAGATACGTTTCACAACTATTAATGTTTTACATTTGAAATGTCCCAGTTGTATCCTTTCTTTAGCTGTTATGAATACTGGTATTATTTTTTACCCATAGCACTATTCAATTTCAGATCCCATTTACAACTGCGTCGTCGGGGACCTACATATTTTCGCCATTTTCAAACTATAGAATTTATAATAATGCATTTGCGACTGGTAACATTTTTGTTCACTAAACGGTTCTTTTCTGCATCTATTGAGATAATATTGGCGTACATCCTGGATGCTGACTGTCGGCATGAATTTGCACTGTATACAGTGGCCAATTATTGGATCAAGTAATACCTTTAATCGAAAACTTTTTGATTCATGTACAACTATATTTGAAACATGAAACAAACTTTTTCGACACATTTGAAAAGCATCATGGAATGACAAACAAGCAAGTTTATACACACACCTAGCTGGTACTCTACTCCCTACGTTTCGCAGTTTGTTTGTCATACAATCCATTATGTTTTTAAGACGTCAACAAGGTGTATCTATAAGTTACAATTCCACCACCCAGCTAGCGAAGTTCATGTTGCGCGCGCTGCATGCCACCGAACGCCTTCTGTCGCCAGTTTGGTGAATACCTTCCAAGATACTGAACAAATATTCGCGACAAAATTCACGACTGGTCGTCAGCAAATTAACGACTGGTCTTGAATTTATTCGCGACTAGTCGCAACAATATTCACGACCAGTCGCGAGTTATTCACGACTAGTCGCAAACATATTCACGACCAGTCGCAAAAATATTCACGACCAGTCGCGAATAAATTCACGACTACTCGCGAATAATTTCACGACGAGTGTAGACGATCAGGAAATTAACCGGACTAGTCGGTTTGCAACATTCACGGAGATGTAACCTTAGGCCCCCATATTCAAATAAAATGTGGACATATAAAATTTAATAAAATGGGAGGCAGTGTTTGACAAGTGAGGTTCTTGCAATAATTGCCTGCCGGCAATCGTTGGAAATTGATACAAAAATCCCACTTAAGTAAATCCTAAAAAAAGAAATTGCTATTTTGTATGGATTCGGCCTAGTGTTCGAGTGATTATCAGTCCCACACAACAATTGATTTGGTTCCGATCCCCACATTACACATTGATCACTTGTAACCACAAAGGGTACATGTCATGAATACTGCACTCTCCTAGCACCACCTAAAGTCCGGTACACAAGGGATTGTACAAACGAACGAGCGTTGATTAGTTAACCACCATTAAACAAACCGTGCTTATTATTTACCTTCTGAAAACGATGCTGCATATATATAATGTTGTTTGAAGAACCCCAGCCAATTACCTCGCTAATACTTAAAACGACGTGTTTCCGTTGTTCGGTCTAACCACCATTCAACCGACCCATGTTACCTTCAGCAAACGTGAAGTCAGTTAAATATTTAGTGTCAGTGTTAGTTTGCATAATTATGGGGCTTCATCTATTCAAGAACAAACATACAAGAGTTTTACCCGTGGTTCAACATTCTTCAAACAGTTTTTGGTTAGTTTTAGTTTTACCATTTTGGAAAATTTATCGCAGCATACATTCGTTATGATTACTTGACTAGACAGCATGACTTTTGTTTATACATTTGTAATTAAATGCGCACCGTACCAAGGATGAGTAACGTTTCGCTAAAAAAACACGCTGACGTGGAACAGGTATCACGAGGGGAAAACCTCAATTCTTATCAATACAAACTAGGCAACTAGGCAAACACGGGGTGATGTCCAGAAATGAAACCCGCCAGTTTATTACCTACAGGCAAACAAAAGACGCTAATCGTTAGAGTATCTCGATATTAAAACGCAGTTTGGCTGTTGAGCGACATTTAATAAATTCCAAGCGAACCAATTCCACACAATAGCTATTGTTACGGTTACTGTGGAAACCTAAGACGACAAACGTTAATTGTGTAGACGTGATCAATGTTCATCATACCGTACCAGGGAGTGGTGCGGTTTCTGTTTTGACGCAGATACCAAAGTGATGAACTGTTGGCTGGAAATGAAAAACCCGCGTAAAATGTTGGTGTTGGTTTTAGCTTTTGGGTTTCTTAGTTTCCTCTCTTTGCAACCCGTACGAGGGAAGATGTGTAGCGCCAAGATCAAGGCTGATGTCGGTGATAATCTGACCACGCTTCGTGACAAGGCATTTGCGGCTTTCAGAACCGAGTGCCGTGGTAAACGAGGCAATCTGGACGACACTAAATGTAAGTGATTATTAAGCACTTCATTACAATTGCAATTCCAAGCCCAACTGAATTCATATAAAAATGAAAATTGTTAGCGGTTAATTATAGGAAGTGCCTATATACAATGTACATAACAAATGGAGAGCTAAGCATGGCGGGCACTATAAAACAGTCTTATTATTAGACTATTATGTAAGACTTTGTAGTCTAAAACTCTATAAGTGAATTTGGCCGAAAAAAACCAAGTATTTCAAAAATGCCATGATTGCCAACATTATTGAAACCTAATTCAAATTAGGAGGCGAAGTACTCTTATTGTTATTATGGATCATTATCAACAATTGTTTTTCAAAAGGATAAAGTAAAGGTGTTTTTCTGTATTAAATTAATTTAGAAATGTAATTTGTAATTATGAAATGTAAATATGGAAAGCCATTACCATGTACGAAGTTCACTTTTTTCCTCAATTTTCAATACGGCAAATAATATCGTCTGATTACCTTCTTTTTATTACTTTTTCAATTTCCGACTCTTGTTTTTACTATTTTTCATATCACTCGTTATCACTTTTCAATAATCCATGGTTCGAACCTACGCCAATACGCCAGTATAGCGCAGAGTGCGTATTTAACCTAATTTTCCGACGGAGGATCATGATCATCATCGATGATCAGATCTGTAAACCTCGCCGAGGATCATGAGAGGGAGGTGTGTCTGGAACTAGATGAGATCATGGGTCAATGGGTTAATCGATAAGAAGTGTAAATCTTAAATATTTACACTTAATATCTTGGCCAAAAAAACCTCCGACACGATTTTCCTAGTATAATCACGATCGACCGATTGACCAATCACGATCGCGGCACTCATCGACAGATTGAAGCCAACAATATACAAACGAATGCAAATCCTTTGATAAATCGGTGGGATTTCTCACTTTCAAAAGTAGGTTTTTAATTGCAAAGGTAGGCTTCCTGTAGCTAATGTGCTTGACGAGATCATTTGGATATTTTAGAGAGATTTATCGCACAAAGACAATGAAGAAAATGTGTGTCTGGTCCATAGAGCTATATTAAATTATGCTAGGCGCATCCATGTTTGTGCACAAACCTATGGAAACCTCAACATATTGTACGGCTTTTGTTCGGCTATCTGCATATCTGTGTTTGTATTCTATATAGTGCGTTACCGACGTCAAAACCGAAACGCATTATCAGCAAATGAGCGCAAACATCGCAAATGTGCGTGCGTATCTGCGCGCTGGAGTTTATTTTGCGTGACTTTTTAAAAACTAACAGTAACATGACGCGCGTAAAGTTGTTTGCGTCTGTTCTACTCTTTGAGCTATATTAAATTAATACAGCTTTATGGTTCTACTTCATCCTGAGCCACGCACAGTTTAAAGGGCTCTTGAATTATCGCCCTCAAACCCTGCAGAAATTCGCACCATTAAACATTAAGCAACCATTAAACAAGTTGGCCAATACATGATATGAACGTCCACCCCCGGTATAATGACAAATTCTACCACCTATACCTAATTTTATGGGAGTTTACGTAGCTTTTCAGGCTTTTATGTTTCTTATTCTGTATAATTATATAATAGCAAAGCTTTATTTCACGTTCTATACGTTAATTTTTTACAATTTGAGAGCTTTTATTAGAAAGCTCGTAAAAGCGCTGCGTAGCTCAAGATGGTACTACTTGCACGCGCGTATGCCTATATTGCCACGGTTGCCTATGCATCATACTTAGAGAAGTCAAATACATGTAGCTTTTATTTACTTTTCAGTGGTATTGAGTATTTGCATCAGTATAAATAATGTATTTTTTAACGTAACCGTACATGATGTAGCTGTACTGTAACATTACACACAAAGTCAATACCGTTAAACATGCTAACTGTACACATCAACAACACAACATCAACAACATCAACATTCATTTTCTACCAAGAAAACACTGAAAATGAAAGGAATTATTAAGACAACAATTATATATACAAGTATTCACCTTAACAAAATAAATAATAATCATACTCAGTAGGCCTATACCATAAAATATATTTTCCCATTTTCAACACTCACCACCATGCAATGCTGTGCTCATATCCACACACCGGAAAACAAAATGGCTACCTTGAAAACAAGTTTTGACAGCTGAGTTTCAGTTCAAAGGTTTCCTTTATCCTCTTCCGCTAATTATAAAATGTAAACATACAATTAATATCAATCTTAAGTCAAAAGCGATCAATCTGGGGCAAAAGATTGATTTTATGAAACAGAACTCTACAATTAATTATGGTTTAAGATTGATTCGGACTTAAGGTTGAAAGATAAGATTATTTGTTCGACATTCTTTATGAAACACCCCCCTGAACCGGATACCAACAGACTGCAGACGCGTTAAAGACGAGATGGACATATTGAACAAAGTAGCATCGTATTTATGACATTATCTGGCCAGAGTTACACGTTCTACCCTCGGCACAGCCCGTTTTACTGTTTTTCTAGGAAGGGGCAGGGCGTTTTGAAAACTAGTTTGGTGTGACGAAAGCATAAGACGCGTCTTAGCGTTTCGTAAAATCGGCCCAGCTACCTTACACTCACGGGAGCATCAATATAATCGTGTCGTTGACATGTGCAATGCGTGGATGGATTTTACACAACGTGCACAGTATCGATTACTTTGGTAAAGATTACATACGCGGGAATCACTGAACTGGGTTTATTGATTGCGTAAAGTTGCCAGTTCGAGGCTCTCTATGCTTATGGCGGCGGCAAATTGACGTCAAGTGATATACCTACATGACTGAAGTTGCATGCACCCAGTCTTAACAAAATCGAAACAACTGAACAATTTTAATGCGTGTTGATTACTAAAAGGTATTATTTTTGCTGAATTTGACCCAGAAAACCTATAGCATGGATAACTCAAGAGGGCGATATTTAAACGTAAACTTGTTTGGCTCTGAGTGGGAGACGCACCTCAACATGGCGACATTTTACTGTCGATGTATTCATTAAAGTACCCGAAGAGAAATGTTGTTACCGTTGGAATTAGGCTAGATCAATAGAGCAGTGCGTAAAACATAATAACCGTACCACATTTTGTCAGTAGGGGAAAACGGGTTAGGTGACAGTAACAGTCGAATAAGGTTGTGCGTAAATCTACGGAACTGTCGCCCTATTGTGTAATCCAGAGTAAGACACAACACTTAAAACAATGACGAGTGAAACATGTGCACGTTTAATTCCTCCACAGTGTGCAGTACCACCTACCAGCTTTCACCGTATCAGCGTAAGTTCCCATTCCCTACCTTTGATGACGACAAGACTGTGTTGGACTTCGCTGTCAGGGCTCGGAACGCCGCAATGGTCCTGTTCTCGACTAATGGCACGGATGCAGGCCTTCTAATGGAAGTTGGTGAGGACACCCACACATACACAAATACATTCAACTATAAATATATCTGTTTAATGAATAGAACATCTGTTTTTTTCTCGCAATTTATTATTGTATGTTGCTCATTTCGGCCAAATAAAGAAAAAAACATGTTTAGCGTCGTGCCTCTTTTTTAAAAGGAAGGATGAGGCCCTTTATTTTTCTTTTTTTTCTTCAAAATGGCCGCCTGACAAATTTGAATGCGAGACATGTAGTGAACATGTCGCACCCTACACTGCAAAAACTGTGGTGTTAAATTGTACACCAATGGTGTAAAATTTGATTATTTCCTGGTGTTTATATTGGGCAGGGATTTGGGTGTTAAATAACACCAGTTTGGGAATCAATTTTTTTAACACCAATTTTGGTGTACACTCTGATAGCAAATTTTAACGTGGATATCACGTCATTTGCTCGTCATTCTAGCGAAAATTCTAGCGAAAAGATGTACATATACATGTACTGTTTTAACACTATAATTGTGTACATATTAACTGCATGGACAAATTACGTAATGAAATATTACACATCCATATACAATAATAACCTATTCCTACTAAATACGTACTACACACATAGCCATTGCCGTTGTTAGTTTTATACTACGCTTTTTTGTCCACGACGATGTCACAACTAGTTTTTATGAATAATGTCAAAGTTTGAAAACGAATAAAATGTAACGGGAATTTTTAACTATGTTTGCACAAAAATCAAAATTCAATCATGGAATCGTTTAAATAATTACATATTATGGTAAAAAAATGAATTTTTGGACTCAATACAACAATTTAACATCGACTATTGTTAACATATCACATAATTCCTTATCGACCAATCAGAGGGCTTTATTTCACACACGCATGCGCACTAGGTCAAATTTAACACCAAAAGTACGTAACACCAGTACTTGATTTGAAACTGATACTTCAAGAATCATTTTACTTCATTTTAACACCAATTTTCATTCCAAAAGATTAAAAAAACATTGGTGTTAACATTTTAACACCACAGTTTTTGCAGTGTATCTTCCTATTTGAAACTAAAACATGGCTCACCCACGAATACAAATCAAAATTCATGTTGGTCGATCATGTATCGTTATATAATGTATTGTCTGCTCTCAGCAATTATAGCAACGGCCGAAGTCACAGCCAAAGCCAGCAATTCGGACACTCCCTAACATCGTTGGGCGTTCACATCATTTTCAACGGTTTGGACCGGAAGAAGGGGTCACGTGATTTTACGCACGCAAAAGAAAATGAAGACCCTGGATTGTTCTATCAAAATCCACAAATTAATAGTTCTGGTCTTTCACGGTTGATTTGTTATTGATTTTAAATAGTTACATTTATTAATGTTTAATTGCTTGTAATTGATACACGGGTATCACCGTGGCTGTTCCGCATACGAGTTCAGTACTTGGTGTCAGCCTATGTAAGTTGGTAGTATTGGGTACAAATTGGGATGAAAAAAATGGAATATGATTACGTCCACTTGAGGGGTGATGCATTGGGTCATTTGAAAGATATTTTGAACAGGAAGTGGGTATCTAGCATGAAAATAATCCTCCACCCCGGCTAAAAAAACAAAATCCGTAATACACGATTACTTGGTATCAAAGTGCTAATTATGAATGACTTGAAAGGGCTGAACAAGTACCATGTACATCGATACTAACGATTTTCGGGAATTTCGGGTTGTTTTTGCAATACAATAAAACCAGCAGCCTACGCTCAGCAGCCTAGGGGAGAAGGGGGCGGGGGGTCTCTATCTGCCACTGCATTGCGTGTAATCTGCAAACTGCAAAAACCTTGTTTAGCAAGTAAAAACTTTTCTAAACACTTTCCTGCTATATTATATAATTATAGCAAGAACTTATATGCATCTGTTGACGTCCTCACGGCGTAACATACTTTTACTATTTTTTGAAAAGAATTGATTAGCGTCAAGCGATTTCAACATATAGAGAACTATCCACTTAAACGGTATTTTAAATTTGCCAACGAATTTGATTGTCAAACGAATTTGAATGTCTCTAAACGAAACTTACATGAACGCCCTGGAAGTGAATAAGAACTACATAATACGATAATGTAGTTTGCGGTATTAAACGGTAATTCTCTTAGTGAGCTGTGTGGTTCTAAACAGAACCAGAGGGAACTCGACGTTCCAAAAACCACAAATCGCACCAGGACCAAAACCGCTTAAATACTACATTTAAAAAACAATTCGAATACCTCACTAATGAACTGTTTTTTGTCCACCCCGCTGTGCATTTACAGTGTTTGGAATAGGAGGAGGAGTCAGTATGCGACCATGCACGCATTGCAGTCAATCGTATCATGTGGCAAGCACTGACATCTTGAGCCACGCGGAGTTTCGTCGCTTCTGGTTGCGGTACAATCGAGGCACCTTCGCGGTAGGCAAGTACCGGGAGCAGGCGTTCTTGGAGTGGACAGCTACCCCGCCTCTTGCCGCCCCTATTAGGTTCATCGGCATGGGCATATATGACTCGCCCCAAACTTGGATTTTCTATCACACCTGTCAGTGATGCTACACAGACTGGTGTCACTAAAGCCTGGTTTCCATATCGACGTTAAGCTTATACGTATCGTCACCGACACCACGAAGTAACACTCGACCATAATTCCATGCAGTGAAAAACTAAAATTAAAACAATTAAAAAAGGCATTAAATATATTAGTAAGACAAAACCTATTATTTTAATGCTACTATTAGAATGTAAGTCAAACAACGTGTAAGTAAAATAACGCGGTTTGGTGGATTGTTCGTTTTCACGAAGTAACACTCTATAGAGTGTTACTTCGTGAAAACGATTCTGAGCACTTTGCATGTCTATGTAGTTTCACGAAGTAACTCTATACGTCTCGTCCCCAAACATATAACATATAAACGCATTTATCTTTAAACCAAATATATGCGCTGTGTGTACATGAGTGCTACTTCGTGGTGTCAGTGACGGTATGCTGCGCAGACAGTACGCGAAACCGTCGGCAAACCCGGTTTAACTCTGCAGGGCGCCTGCGAGGCAAGTTCGCGTTGTAGTGTGGGTCCTTTATGCATTTCACTTTGCGTTTCATTACGTCGATGTGAAAACTAGACTTATCACGCGGAACCGTCGGCAAAGTTGAACCAAGGGGCGATTTAACAAAATACTAAGATCAATCTTAGGAAGACTAACTCATTCTAACTTGCATTGGATCTATTGCAAGCTAGGAGGAGTTAGTCTTCCTACAATTGATCTTAACATCGGTGAAAACGGCCGCTGGTTCAGTTGCATAGTTTTGGTCCTGTTTGCGTTTCACTTTCAACGTGTTTTACTGCTAACAGTTTTACAATTGTGGCCTTTTAGTTGCTTCTTCAGAAAACGATCCCCCGGTCGCGAATTTTTTTTTCCCAAACAGGTTTGCACAATTTCATGAATTATTCAGTAGTTTGGATGAGAAGTTATGTTTATTCATCGGAATAAAACATGACGTCACAGCATTGTTGTTATTAGTTAACTAGTTACAATAAATCACTTTAAAGAACAGCTGTTGTCGAGCTGCTATACGTAGTGTAGTGGATAGTGGGATTGGCTATGGATCAAAGATCCCGGGTTCGAATCCTGCTGTAGTAGGTCACCTCGTTTTTCCTAGTCAAATTGATATCTTTAGAGTATTTTTAATTTAAGGGGAAAAGGAGACCTAGAACCTAAGTGTTGTACAGCGATCAACGCAACTACTGAATAATTCATGAAATTGTGCAAACCTGTTTGGGAAAAAAAAATTCGCCCCCCGGTCCCGCCAAAGAGTGCGAAAGCGAACAATGGGAAACTGAATGATAAACAAAACAAACACAAACAAAGCGGTTCCGTGGGATAGACCCACACGTTGTTCCCCCGAGTTGGAAGACAAAAGTCACAAAATTGATCTCCACAAATATTTCTACAATCAGTCCTACTTACAGACTTTAGTGACCTCTTATTCCAAATGATCTGAAGGATCACAAATAATAATAATATAAATGAGATTACGCAGTAATTCACAGGGGATTAGTGTTGTGCAACCATAGGAAACAACACAAAATCACGCAGGCGGCGCTGTCTCGCGACGTTTATGAGTATATGGTGGCAGTGTATGTGTTTTTACTGGAAATTAAATTTTAAGGTATTAGCATAGATATCAATTAAAATGTAGACACCAAAATCGTGGAAATTAACCAATTAGGAGGGGTTAGCCTTGGGTTGTATTTAAATTGGTCAAGAATAAAATAATTATAAGGGGTTAGCCCAGCAATTGGCAAACATTTGATTTTCTTTGGAATTACAAAAATGTTAAGGTGTTAGCCTAGCGTATTAATTAAAATTGGACACAGATATAATAAACGTAAGGGGTTAGACTAGAATTTTAAGGTCAATTGGCCAACATTTGATTTTTCTTGGGAATACACAAATTGTAAGGTGTTAGTCTATAGCTTTAATTATAAATACGATTTTTCGCGGAAATTAACCAATTGTAAGTGATTAGCCTTGTGTATTATTAAACATTGGACAATTTTATTAACCAGTTTGCGTCGCGTTTATTTTCTAGTTACCTAGACCACTGGCGGGATTATTTTTCATCGAAACAAATATACCCAGCACGATATGTGGCAGAGTTGTACCCCCTCTTATGGCTATACCTTATACACACTCAACACTATTGTTACCTTACACATCTCCATTGAAACCTAAAAAGAATTCCTGAGATTCCGGGAACACAATGGTCAACACAAAAGAGGGAGGGGGGGGGGGGGGGGGGGGGGGTTCTCTGCCACATATCGTGCTTCATATGTTGTACATGTGTACATGTGCATCCAGATGCAACGTGAAGTAGAGTCAGGGTGTAAAACCTATGCATATGTATGTTTATGCAAAGTACGTAATGCACGATGCATTCATTAGGCTAAGCAGGTGCTAAGACGTTGCTATACGGACTGGTTCATGAGTGATGATGCTTTGTCGCGATAGCGCCCTCTCCTGGCTGCAGATTAAGCAACGTCTTGCCCAAAAACTATGCGCGGCCTCGACACGACATAACATCACACCGTGACCTAGTCCTAGCTTGAGGGCCGCTGCCGCTCGCGGGCCACCCGATCAATAAAAAAGAGATAATTACCACTACATCCAAGTCTGCTACCGATATCTCTCCAAATGTCAGAGTCTTCTGTTCAACATTCTTAAAGTTTTTGTCTGTCTTATCATATAAAACTGTATTTGTTTCTACTTGCAAAATCAGTTTTTCGTCATCCATTTTTTGTTTGGCAAGATGCTAGCAAAGTGACGTATTTGCAAGGTCGCGCCTGATTGGCTAAAATAAAAACCGCAAGAAGAAAATTGCTCCCCAAGCGATTCTCACGATATTGCCCGTATCGTTATCGAAGTATCGGAATCGTTATCGTGTCAGTGTGACCATCTCCATTGAAGTGACACGAGTGCGATTATTGTTGTCGTTTCCGTGCTCGTTATCGCGTCCGTTATCGCTGCAGTGTGACCGAGCCTTTACTGCTTCGAGGATATCGTCCGATAGTCAAGGATTAGTACTCCCTAGTTCAGTATAGTCTTGCGCGTGGGCTTTTGTCACGGAATACCCTTAATACTATCCCGTATAGTGGTTCGCAATTTTTTTCAGTAGCTGGGTAGTGCATAAATGTATATTCATAAGAAAAAAACAATAACAACTCGTATACATTAAAGAACTGAAAAGAACGGCTGTTCTCAACCAACTCGCAAATAGCGTAAGTTGGTACAGAGGTAAGCTATGCATCGAAAGGTCTTTGCTTCGAATCCGGTTAACGTTTATCTTTGTTTGCCAAATGTTCTTGTGTATTATTTTAACCAAAGAGCAAGGCTGTTAAAGTGTTTTGAAGAATACAAGAACCGCTACGCGAGATAGTTTATAGTGACTTTCCTTAGTCACGAGTCGGCCATAATAAGCAATGACCTAAAGTTAATTAATAAATTAATGCCAGTTTTCTCTGATGCTTAATGCATCATTCAAAAATTGCGATGTTATTCTAGCTTCTGTCCAAAACAGGAATAATATACGTAACTCCCAACTTCGGATACATATTAAATTCTCCTTTAGATTCTGTATTTTGATTTGTTTGCACGGGGATAGCGCGAACGCAGTCCCCACTATCATAAATTGTACTCCCGAGTTCCCCACATTTGAGGGAATCGCCCAGGTCAACCCGTCTGTGTGCAATGACTGGGCCTCGCCGAGGGAGAACCGCCCTCCTGACCACGGTGTCTCCTGAGCCAGGTAAGTATGATAACAAAATCAAAGAAATGAGAGGTCACTAAAGCGATTACTTCTATTGACACAGTGGGTAGGATACAGTGACGGAAGGTGTGGAAATAGGCGCTTTGCACGTAGCTCTACGCGTGCGTCACTTGCTTATAGATATGCACATTTAGAGGTTATTGTTATGATAATTGACTTTTACTCTAATATGATAATGAGGCGAAAGTGAATTACGGTCTTATTGAAAATGTGCAGGGGTTCAATCGATTCAATTTAATTTATCGGGGTTTTTTTTCTTAAAATTGTTTGAAATCATGCTTGACCCATAAGCTATCTACCCACCATTTTGTTGGTTAAATCTCCCAGTAGTTTTCAATTTTGCCAAACAAACAAATACCGACCTCCGCCCAAAACGCAAAAACGCGCACTAACGTTACCGGCTGTATGGTGCAGCGCCCTCAATTGGTAAATATCGCCAAACCGCAAAAGCGATAACATATCCTTGAAACGTCAAATTGAGCAGAGAAAATAATATTGAAGCATTTAGTACTGACAAACATAAATTATTTTTCAGACCAGTCTCAAAGGGTGCAGATGCGTGGTGTCATTCAATAATGTCCAGGTATATAATTTAATTTCCACTAAACGGCTACTCGTATTGTTTTCAATGTAAACGCCCTCTTGTGTCATGTATGTTTCTCAGCAAAGTATTGACTTCCACCTTTTTACCAGTAAAATTGCCAGTTCACAGCGCATGGAAATCGTACCTGTACTACCCCAACTATAGTGCTTTTTAAGCGAATAGCGTCGCCAGAATTATTCAACGCTCGGCCTTTGACAAGTTTGGTTACCAAATGTGTAGTTCTTTTGCGCTATCTTTGTATTCTTTGGGATCTCTCTCACCGTCCAATATTTCCCGTTAACAACATACAATCAACAAACTTCTTCCAGCTCTCTGTAAACGGTAAAACCATCCCACCCTTTTTGTCACAAACGCGGGGAACGCACGCTATCGGTATTCGTGGGCGCCAACATGTTTTATCCATGCCCCCTCGTTTGCAGGTAAAACAATTTCCTAAACAGTCGCGCCTGAATTTGCATATTTTCCTGTGCACATTTTCCGCACGATATCCGCACGATGCCAATCCAACACTACAATATTTGGCGTGCATACTTTATTATATTTAAAGGTAGGTTTTTCAAAAAGACCATGTACTGTATACGAATAAATTAAACTTTTGTTTTGCATTGGCAGGCCTTTACACATTGACCCTCGGTCAAGCAACGCGCCTCCAAAGGGTGGACAAAAACTATGTGTTTGTTTATATTTTTTTTTTTTTCAGTCAATGGAGCTGTCCTTTTTTTCATCTATCCCTAGACCCTGCTGAATGGACTGGGAAAAAATTCTAACCCAGGAGGTCATTCAGGGGGTGAAACATCCCTTCAAAATAATGGTTTTGGCCAAAAGCCATAGAGTTGTGCAGACAAATCGAAATCTGATCCCATTGTGTATAGCCGCTGACAAAAAAAGTCTCTGACATCTCTTTGAGCGGCCTTGCGGTAGATAACAAACACAGCTGTTATCAATCGTGACCCAGACATTCCCTGGGGGGTAGTTAGAGCTGTTGGTCGAAGTTATTTGTATCCTGTCGCTGTTTCATGTATGTATTGCGCAATACTGATTTCAATGTTTACATGCTTGCAATGGATGTCCTTAAAAAAATACATAAAATAGCCAGAATGTTTAAATCTTTGATATGTGTGTCCAGGGTCCTTATATCCATCTGTTGAGACCGTGAGAAAAAGATTTGTACCCCCAAACACAGTTCATTACCCCCAACATAAAACGTCACCATTTTGGAGGCGCGATTCGCCTCGGGGAAAAAAAAAAGGTTGGTGCCACCGAGGGTATACAGTGTTTTTATTTTATCATTGCACCGATTGCGCGCTCCAGTTCAGTTGGCAAATACTAAAACGATCGCCAAAGGCGATTGCGAACAAAAAACCAATAACATAATAACCACTGCCCGACGCCGGTTAAAAACGAACGCCGTTTTTCTTGCTTTTCTCAGCATCCACGATTGTAAAACTTCGGACAGGTCAGTTAAATGATATTTACTGTATAATAAAACCTTCCAAATCTACCCATTCGTGATAATTCAAGCAATTACATATGGTGTATCATACCTTTAAGAAAAAGCTATTAGGCAAAGTAAAAAGTATGTATATGTTTCTAAGCAATTGCTTTTGTTTTTGCTTGATAAGCATTTTGCTTGATAAGCATTTTGCTTGTTGTTTCGGCTTATAAGCAATTGCTAGTTTATATGTTTTCAGCCCAGTGTGTATACTCCAATCATTACATTCAACAACATTATACACAATATTTCAAAGTGAACAACGAAATTGGCAAGGCAGGACTCGAACCGGCGACATCCGGAATACCGGACTGGCGCTCTACCAACACAAAGGAAACTGACTAGGTAAATCTGCACTTTTTCCAAAGTGAATACAGAAATTGGCAAGCCAGGATTCAAACCTCGAATATTGACAATTTGGACACCATCAACATAGGGCAAGATAGCTCAGTTGGTAGAGCGCCGTTCCGGTATTCCGGAGGTCGCAGGTTCAAATCCGCCTTGCCAATTTCTTAGTTTGTTTCCCTTGTGGTCTATTTGCGTAAAATTATTCACAAAGCAAAATACAATTATCACAGTTAAACAATTGTTCCCGGTTTTTGTCCCCACCTCATGGGTGTTTACGGGATCTACATTGTATTGTACACATTGTCAGTTGAGTTATTGTTTGCTGTTTATTTTCGTGAAGGTTTTATTCAGAACTTGTTTCATCTGCTGAATAGAGCTTCGCCGCCGGTGCTGTTTGCAGCCCTCCATGGCCTTGCGCCTGCGCACCTCGCGGAACAGCTCGTGGAAGGCCTCCTCGATGTTATCGTCGCCCCTGCACGCCGAGAGCTCGTAAAACGCGCATGCCAACTCCTGCGACAGACGCTCGCCCTCATCGGTGGACACCGTTCGCAGGTGATTCAAGTCGCACTTGTTGGCACGATCACCAGGGAGACGTTCCGCGCCTTTTTGATCTCATCCAAGTAGTTCTTAATGGCGGTGATGTCCTCGTAACTCTGTCTGTCCGTTACGCTGTACACAAGCACAAATCCTTCACCCCATCTCACGTGACCCTCTCTGTTGATAGTGTCCTCCTGTTTGTAACAAAATGAGGAATATAAATCTGTGACCGAATCCCTCGAAATGAGTCTTAAGGACAAGTTTTCAGATATTAGTTGTTCACATAAAGTAGAAAGCACATCATTTGCTTTTCATGTTGGTGTATCACTCATGTTGACACCTAATAGCGTACAATTTCTATTGAGGGGAAAGGGTTGACTATTTCTATTCATTTCTATTGTGTAGGACATTGTTAAAAGATGAATTACTCAAAAGTACTTCTGGTGACTCGCGACTCATTTTGTTGGGTTGGGACACATCATTTAAGGCTTGGCTTGTTTGGTTGCGTACAAGCAGTCTGTCAAAATGCCTTATGCGACTTGGTCCGCTTTGAAATGAGACATCAAACGCCCAAATCTGACAATCTTTGACAGTTCAGAGAAAGAGGTACCTGGCCCTAATGGGCTTCCGTAATCAATAGTCACTCAGAGCAAGGTTGAATGAAAACTCCCCACTAATACCCCAGTCACAATTAAAGCGGAGCCCGGGCGGCGTGTGCGATTTCTAGACATCGGCCGGCGTTTAGAGGTCGGCGAAAGATCGTGCGATATGGCGGTCACAGTCACAATTAAAAGTGCCCCGTACGCTGCCATGACGGGGCCCGGGGGGTCGCCGACCGGCGATCGGTCGAATTATTGGCCCGTTTATCGGCCGGTGTCCGGCAGGCACTCGTCTGGTGCCCTGATTATGTCCTTGCGATACCCCTGCGGTATCCGGCAGGGTGCCAACCAATTCGTACAGGTCGTACGGCGGCCGGACGGGCATCTGTAGTGTACCTGTCGAGTGGCCAGCGATCAACGGCCGGCGGCAGAAGCTCTCCTCTGACCTTCTTAATGGCCCTGTCACACTATAACGTTTTAGGCCAACGCGTGAGTAGCGCGTTAAAAATAGTTGATATGCTGGCAAACGCTGAACTTCCACAGAAAAAGTCAAGTTGAACCGTGATTTCAGCGTGTCCATAACGCGTTAATAACGGGTTCATAGCGTTCGCCAGCGCGTGAATAACGCGTTAGTAACGCGCTCGACGACTGATGAACGACTGCCCAGCGCGTGAGTAGCGCGGTCCAACGCGCGCCAGCGTACGGCAACGAACACATGATTAGTTGTACAAAAAGATGACGCGCTATTACAGTAATGGCCCTGTCACACCAGAACGTTTTAGGCCAACGTGTTGAAATTTCGGCAACACGCAGGTAAACGCTGACCAACGCTAGGCCAGCGTTCGCAACGCGCTGAGCGCGTTACCCACACGCTGGAACACGCTGTCACACGCTGAGACAAAAATACGTTTTTCAACATACCTAAAAAAATTGAGCGTTTGCCAGCGTGTGACTGCACACGCTAGCGGCGCGCAAGAAGGCCGTTACTTACGCGTCGAACGCGCTAGACGATCGTTACCAACCCACTACTCTCACGCTGGCGAACCGCTGTCGTATTTTTTATATAAATCAGTGAGGCGTTCATTACACGCTGAGCGCGTTCCTCACACGCTACTTACGCGCCGACATACGCTATGAACCCGTTATCAACCTGTATGAACACGCTGAAATCACGGTTCCACTTGACTTTTTCTGTGAAAGTTCAGGAATTGCCAGCGTATCAACTATTTTTAACGCGCTACTCATACATTGGCCTAAAACGTCCTGGTGTGGCAGGGCCATAACCACCAGCGTGTCGCAAGCGTACGCCGGCGTACGCCAGCGTGTGAGTAGCGGGTTGATAACGATCGCCTAGCGTGTTCGACGCGTGAGTAACGAATCTAAAACGCGCCGCCAGCGTGTGCAGTCACACGCTGGCAAACGCTGGAAATTGTAGCTATTTTGAAGAAAAAAAAATCCTCAGCGTATGACAGCGTTTCCCAGCGTGTGAGTAACGCGCTCATCGTGTTGCTAACGCCTGTCTAGCGTTGGTTAGCGTTTGCCAGCGTGTTGCCAAAATTACAACACGCTACTCACGCGTTGGCCTAAAATGTTCTGGTGTGACAGGGCCATTAAATAAGAAAATGCCGTTGATACCTCCACAACGCTTGCGGGCACCTGCACAGCGCGTGTAGGTCGCCCGGTTGAGGGAGAGGTTGGCGTTTGCACGCTATACCGCTACAACCTGGTTCTTGTTGCATTGGTGGCTAAAGAAGAGATGTAGTACTTGCACTATGAAACTTGTGTGATAAACTGTGTGTAGATGTAGATGAGCCGCTTTTTTTACCCTGTGAGCCCCGGCCGATGCATGACCGATTTCAGGCTGGGCGCCGGCAGGGCGCCGTCTGGCCCCCGGCCGATTTCCGGCCAGGCACCGCCAAGTCGGCCGGACGCCTGGCGGGACCCGGCCGGCGTGTGGGCGGCGCCTGGCCGATATATTGATTGTCTGGGTTGTCCAAAATTTGGCTCGGCGTCCGCCCGACGTGTGCGATGCCCTGCCGGACACCGGCTAGGCATCGACCGATTTATTGGCGATCAGTTTGCGATGCGAATCGCCGCACCAGGTTTTAAGTCCGAGTTAAAAGTAACTCGATGCCCGCCCGATGCCAAAAAATGACCCGGCAGCCGCAAGGAGTCCCGTGGGGCCCCGGCCGAAAATGCCTAGAAATCCGCCGCAAACTAATCGCAAACCAATCGCAAGCCAATTGTGACTGGGGTATAAGGTTGAAGGATCCCCATTGTCTACTAATGACAGGACAACCTCGTCCCAGCTAGTACAATACATTGGGCGTTCACCGACAATAAATCATTACACTGAAATGGTTGCCACATTATGCGAGCATTCAGAAGTAGGTCTAAACGGCTTATTGATTTGAACACTGTAGAATAAATAACAGAAAAAAATAGACTCGGAGTTCTTATTGAATTGGATTGCCATTTTCACGGTAGAGCTTATTGTATGTTGTTTTGTGTGTGAGGGAAGGACGTCCAAATTATATAATCATTCCCGTAGGTCAGACATTATTGTGAAGAAGCCTTGGGATTTGTAACTCTTCGATTGTCATACACAAGTATTAATATGTTTTTGTAACTCTGTACGTACTGCGCTCATATCAGGAAACCGATTACTTTCTTTTTACTCATCAAGCGCCTTTCTACTTGACAAGTTGCTTTTTGGAAAAGCCCACCGCTTAATCGTATTATGGTTATGTACATCGTCTGTAAATCGTTTGTTTTATGATTAATTTATTGATTGAATAAAATTAAATGTATTAGGCAACTGGGCCGATATTTATAAAAGCCAGCTAACTTAGCAGCCAACTAGGCCTTAGTAGCCTGCTAAATCCGTAGTTTGCTGCTCCGTGGTTACCAACTAGTTTTGTATTTATAAAACCTTGCTAAGCATAGAATGTTGCCCAGCTAGTTGGCAGCTAGACATTTTAAGTACGCAGCTAGGACATTAGGTAGTTCGTCAAACAAACAAAAAACGGAAAATGTGACTTTGCATGTCAATAAGGTTTAATAAATACCTAGGAGAGTTGAAGGCTTCTGATTGGCCGAGACTCGATCACGTGCCGGTCATTATATGTAGTAACATCATGGGTTTTCCAAGGGCCGTTTTCTAAACCCCGGCTTTGGGCTGCACTCTGGCCACATTACAGACGTTTTCCTAGTTCCGGATCGCAAAAAATATTCAGGCTGTTTTCGGCAAGTCTAATCCTCGAAATTTAAATGAAATAGGTTTAGTAGTTTACCTTGAGTGATGGAGAAACTACAGTTTTTGTTTCGATATTTATGCTCTTCTTTATTTTAAAATACATACTGTACGACGTCAAATATACCGACATCCCTTTTTCTAGTTGTGGATCAGTTTAACCAATTCCGGATCGAGTAAAAAAACTGCTTCGTACATGTACATGAACAATTATCACGCTAGAACCAACCCGAATCAAGCCTATATTTCTGATAAAGTATTCATTAATTTATATAAATACAGTTTAAAATAAATGTCAAATACTTTAACTTCCAATAAAGTTTAAAAAAAGGACTTGCAAGGAAATGCTTTGAAATGTTTTGTCCGTGTACGTGTGTTGCGCGCGGCAACGATCCGATAAACTTTGTCGCACCATGGAGACATTTCTCCATGGTCCATTAGAACACGTCATATGAAATTGCTTGCGCGCGTGCTGTTGATGCATGTATTTTACAGGCGATCCGGAACTAGAAAAAAAAATGAACGTTCAGTCTTTGGCAGATTTGAGACTTTTACTTCGACTTATTTTTACTTATGTATCAAGAAGCTTGTATGTTTCTTTTCAAAATGCACTTCATCTAAACAAATAGTATTGGAGACCAAGCCATAACAAGGTAGGTTTTTATTTAAAGCGATCTGGAACTAGAAAAAATCCGGAACTAGGAAAACAACTGTACCACTGCTAAACTACATGAACAAAGCCAAAATACGAAAACGAAGCTGCGTTTGTAAAACGGCGTAGAAGAAGCCGCGAAGTCGCGAAATTCGGAGTATTTTCACCATTTTTCTCGTTAAAAAGGCTCGATCCATTACCAGCGGTCATCCCCCAACCCGGTCATTACCACGCAGTAACAACCGGGTTCTCGCACTGTTATTACCTATATAATGATGTTTTGGATGGGTCAAATGACCTTTAGGAAAAGCAGTAAATATAAAACATGAGGTTTATAATATATGCATTGAAAGCATGGCGATTTGGAAGGTAAACATGGGTAAAGGGAAGAAACGTAAAGCCAATTATAAGGGGGGAAATAACTTATTTGTATCGGAAAATTTGGATGAATTGAAATACCTCCTTAAGAGTAAGCACAACGACGTTAACACCAACCGCAATAAGAAATATGCTTGGGAAGTTATCCTCACCCAGCACAGGGCTAGATTCCCCAAAACCCGTAGAAAATTGGGAAACCTAAAAATAAGCTCTCAATGTAAAATGTCCCGTTAGACAAAATGATAATTAGTTCAGTTGCCAACTAGTGACTTAGAGACACCCGAGATCTACTATAATGTTAGCAGCCAACTTAGCAACCAACTAAGCTTAGCAACGTTTTATGAAC